>SJYC01083481.1:0-22401 GCA_006408675.1 Madoqua kirkii | reverse complement strand
AAAGAAAGAAAGAAAGAAAGCCTACAAAGATGTAGAATTATGACTGCTAATGCTACCATAAGAGCTGAGGCAGACACGAACGTGGAAAGACACACCACGCTGTGCAGTCACAAAAGCCGGCGTCCAACACGTTTACTTAAGAGCCTACGTTTCTCTGCCTTGCCTCAACCTTTCCACATACCCACCTCTTTGAGGGAACAGTTGTTACAGACTGTGAATTATTCAGCACGTTTAGGTCATTTTATATACTTACATGTTCTCTCTCTGTCACTTCCCAAATCCCCTAGATCTAAATTTATCTGGAAATATTCAGGACTTTTCTGACAGCAGAGGACTGTTTGACTTGGGGCTAACAAGGACTGCTTCCCACCTCCATATTCTGAAGACTTTCTTCCCAGAGTCCTTCTCAGGCCCAAGGAGGAGGTGGACATGACAAGCTTGTGACTGGCAGCCACACTTGATCAAGGCCGCTCGGCCCCACGAAGACAGCCTCGAGACTGTCACCTCAATACAGCTGTTAGTAAACCGTTGCCCGGGGAAAGTGGAGACGGGACACGTCACCGCCACCCCTGGTGGCAGCCTCAAGGTCATTGACCATGTGAGAACCCGGAAGTTATGCAACATTTCCTCTCTAGAGGTCCTCCTGACAATGACTTTTAGACTAGCCAGACAGTACAATCACTAACAGAATAATCGAGTGTGCCGGCTCTGCGGTCTCGTCCCGTGTCAGCGTCAGCCAACAGGGCAGTGGGACTCCCCGGGGTTTAGTGAGCGCTGAGGACACGCGTGCCGCACACAGGGCACACAGGGCAGGTCACTCTGCAGTGACGGCATTCACAGCACAGCAGGGCACTCGTGCGGCAGCCTCCATTTCTCCATGATAAGCTCTGTGTGGCCTCAAGTTTTCAGAGCTAAAGGAGACAGCTACTTAACCTGCAAAGGGGGCCCAGAAAGCCAGTAAACAAGATGCCCACTAAACAGACATAAATAGAGGCCTGAAGAGAGTGTGCCTTGTTGAAGGTAAGCTGCCCGTCAAGAACAGGTGAAAGAATGGACTCCTGAAGTCAGGGCTCCCCTCCCTGGGAGCTGGTGGCCATTTCAGAGCTTCTCATCATCCCTAAAAATAAGTTAACCTTTAAAAACGAGAGCCAAAGTGGTTTTTTAAAGGATTTATCTGAGTCATAGTCCCCTCAAGCAAGTGAAAAATATGTGTGTGAGCTGGAAAGGCCCCATAACGAGCCCACTAACCAACCCCTTGGGTGTGAGGGACGATGAGAGCAAAGCTCCAGTCAGGAGTCACAGAGCAGGTGAGCACCAGGCTGGATAGAGGACCAGGGCTCTTTTCCCTGGCAGCAGAGCTGGGAAAGTAAGATGTCTGCAAGCCCAGCAGCATTGCCTGCAATGCAGGTAGGACAGCTGGCTGCAAGAGACACAGTCCCCATTTTTTATTCCCAGGCTGGCTTTACAACCATGAGACAGACAAATGTTCAGAAGAATGTGCTCAGATAATACACCTATTATTGGTAGAAATGTTATATCAGTTGAAAAAGTGACCTTCCTTTTACTTCCAGAAGAAAACTGAACATATTTACATTCATTTTACCTGGTGGGGCCACTCGGTCCTGATATGTGGGCTTAAATTCACTGATGGTGAGCAGCATCACTTGGATGGTTCCGATGAAGATGCCCGCCAGGCAGCCATAAAAAATTACGTAGAATAGAAGGATCTTAACTGCAAGGAGAACAAACAGAAATAAAAAAGGCTATGAAGCAGTCCTGTGCTCAGAATGCAGGGCAAACCTTGCAGAGATGAATGGATTTCCTTCCTGGCTTCCCCTCTAAGCTGTGTCTTCAGAGTCTCCTTTCCCAATCTTGATCAAGAGTCTGCACCTCACTCCCAGATTCCCAGACTGTGGGGCAAAAACAGGGGGACAGGGAACCCTCTGTTATAATGTATCTGTGTTGCAGGATGGTTAAGGGTAGGATGAATATTCAACGAGAACTAAGATTCTTTAGGAAATAATTTTATTCTCTACATTTAAAAAAGAACTGTCAGGAAGATCATCAATAAAACCTAGGGCTGTGTTTGTGTGCTTATGCAATGCCTTTTAAATATGACAATATATTCCCTTAGAGAATGATGTTTCCTTTGCTTGCTTATCCCTTGACATTCCAACACTACAATCCAGGCCCTGATGCTTCTCCAAACATTCGAATGCCCGTGAGTTTTTATGCTGAGAAAGAGTGATGAATGCTGAGCAAGCTAGTGAAGCTCTCCTGACCAAGTACACCGTCTTTCCTTTCAGGGGCACCAAACAAGGGAAGAGAAAAGAAAAAAGAAGGAACTGCTACAGTAAAATGGCATAGTAGAAATTTTTATTTCATCTTCTGACTGGACTCATATTAATGACCGATAAAACTGACTTTTCTTCCCATAATTCACAGGATAACAGAATGAAAGCCAAAATAGCTGCAAAAGCAACAAACAAAAACAAAAACCCCCAAAACAAACCTTGAAGCCCATGGACTGGAATGAAGGTATCAGTTACCAGTTTACAGGGATTATCTCCCAGATTACCGCATAGTAACAGGCTGTACTAGGCATCGCCGGGCAGCCCTGTGCCAGCCGAAGACTCAGTGCGAAGGCAGCAGTGGGAACGGGGTTATCAAGTCTGAAACATGACTGCACAAAGGGGCCTTAAGTTACTTCTCAAAATGCTCAGATCTCCTGCAGTAAAAGCTGGAGTCCTTGGGAAAAAGCAATAGAACAAAAGTATTACTGAAGTGTGTGTGTATGTGTGTGACGGAGGTTAGGAGGGAGTGGGTTCACTGTGGCTGGAATTAGCCAAGTTTGCCTTCTGTGTATACTTCAAAGCTCAACTCTTCTATCAGTGATAAATAGTTCAGGGGAAATGATACTCTAGAGTTGTTAAAACAAGCAAAATCCCCATAAAACCATATGAAAAATGCTTCATCATAATCCTTTTTCTCCTCCATTTGAAAAAAAAAAAAAGGAAAGAAGGAAATGGGCAAAGACCCACGGCAAGATAAGAAGAAATGAAAAGACTGTACAATCCAGAACTACAGCTGCCCAGCTCAATCCACGTCTCCCCGCAGGACAAGAGTTAAGTGCTGCATTCTGTATCCAAGCAGCAGTAGGCAAATGGCAAGGCTGTGACGTCAAGAGATCTGGAAAAATTTTCCAGTGAACGCTCCTAAGAGGTGCAGGAGCTGGTGTAATATGGTCAACAGGGTTCTCTGCTGCCCCCACCCTAGGTGCTTACAGCCTAACGGCAGAAACATTTAACACTCATTTCTGGGCCTCCAGATACCCGATTCTAATGACAGGAGGAGGTACAGAATCGAGGCTACGATTTGATTTGAAATACAAGTATGACTGGGGAAAAACAACTCATTTTGCAAGCATACTGATTCAATTTCAGGAGATACAGCCTCCCCTATCTGCCCAGCACTGTACCCTCTGGGAATTGAGGGGTTCTCCACTTTTGTGCTGAGACATTCCTGAGCACAGTCACCCCGTTGGTGCTGTGAGGTCACTTGCTTAGAGTGGGCAATGCAGGTGTGGTGGGGCGTAGGCCCTGGGTGCCGACATGCTGGCTTGAAAAGAAAAACCAGGTATATTGTACCGACCTGACAGGGTGGCACAGAGGGTACATTTTAGACACCTTTTTTTTTTTAACTTTTGAAGCAATAGTTCTTCCTTTCAAAATATATATAAGTAATATAGAATTATTCCAATTTTTTAAAAAAGTACCCTTCAAAAGGTCATATGCAGAAGGGAAAATGGCATCTGGGCCCAGCGGTCAACATAAACACCTACCAACGCCTGTATTAACTTAACAAAAAGGTAGACAGCACTGGGCGATTTGCATGCTACGCTCTCTCCAGCAGGTGACAGGCAAGGCTCTTGCGTCCATCTTGGTGAAAATCTACCTACAAACAGAACTGAACCAAGGGCAACCTGCCCTGGTCTCAAGGGCATCCGTGTTGGGCCCAGGACTAGAAGGTGGCATTTTCTCCACAGGAAGACCCGGCTGCTGCCGCCTCCTCTGTCTGTGAGAGGCTCTATCATTTCTTATATGGCCAGAAAGGAGTAGACATACTACTGCAAAAGAAAAACTGGATTTCTTAGCCCAGCACCTCACCTGCACCTTGGAAAATGGAAGGAAAGATGAACCATAAGCATCAGCACTCATGTCTGCATTCATGAATCAGTGTATCGACACTCTGCTGTATGTAATATCAAGACACAAACATCAACACACACACACTTTCTCTCTCTCTCTCTCGTATGGAGGTGCTGTCAGATTACAAAACAAGTCGTTCCATACTGCCTTACTCTCTGAAACAAATATTATTCTGGAATTGGAATGAGGAGAGAAAGGTATTTTATGAGAGGGAAAAACTCTAGAGGGCCGATTTTACAATATGCCTAGAGTCGATGGCGCCCCAGCCCCTGACGAAGCTGAAGCTGCGGTCAGATCATTGTGGTAGGAACCTCCAGTGAACCTGGGAGAAGGGGCCCATCCTGCAACGCACCCCTCGGACTTGACTCAAGTTACCAAGAGTCGCTAGGAGATGGCCCAGGCTAGGAGCTGTTCACTCCACAAACACCCTGAATTCTCCAGGCCTTCCCTTCCACATTAAGAAAACACAGAGAGCTATCATTCTGCATGAGAAACTATGGCAGTAACCCCACTGAAGAATACAGTCTTCCCAAAATAAAATATAAAATACAAGCTGCAAGCCATCGCCTTAAAGACCTGCATTCAACACGCTCAGGAAGCCTATGCTTCAGCGTAGGCACGGGTAAGAGCTCACCTTGACTAACCTTGAAGTGTGATGCATTATTAACCCTTTACTTTTCAATCAAGAGAGACCCATTACACGCTTTTTTTTTTCCTTCTACAAAAATCGTACGTTCCAGGTTCTTCCATTTCAAAATGTCAGCCAAGCGCTATTTCCCTGACTCATTCTCCTGCCGATGCTCACAGAGCCTTCCAATCAGAAGAATCACATCAGCACCTACCCAGGGCTCCCTCAGTGGTTGCAGTGGCGGTGCTAGTGGTGTCGGTGATGGTGATGATGATATTACAGAAGGAGGGGCAGTGATGCAGGAGGGGGGAGTTCCCTCCCTCCTTTCCTCTCTCTTCCGCAGTCACGACTCAGATTCAGATTTGCCTACAACCCTGCCCTTCAAAATGACCTTATAAAAAAAAGTCACCCTTTCCGTGTAGAGAGGTGGAAGACAGGTAAGGTATCTAATTTGCAACGGAAAAAAAAAATCTATCCAGCCAAGCAACAGGCTACTCAAAATCTTGTAAAACGACCTGTTTCTGCCTTTATATGATTTATTTCTTACACCCAGGCACCGATTCTGCCTCTCTCTGTAGACCCTGAAAACAAACCGACTTTGCCATGTTTGTGGGCCAAGGCTCAGAAACGGAGTCCTGACACAGAGCTTCCAGGGCCTTTTCTGGGCTGTGATGACTCCAGGGTAGGTCATCGGTGGCGAGATTCTAGGTCTCGCTACGAAATACTGCAGTGTATGGATTCTATCTCCGCCGCCCCCCATCCCCGCCTTCTGAAGTACATATTTAGACTAGAAGAAAGGTGCTATAATACACAAACTCTCCTGCATTCGATCCGATTTCCTTCCTGCCGTTCTCTCAGATCTCAAATGTCATTTTTAAGGACTTGGGACACGACTGTAAGGGAGAGATCAACTCTCCCACCGCCGGACCGTTCCCAGGACGGAAGGGCTCCAGTGATGCTCAGATAGACTACAACTGACCGAGACCGCCACAATCCACATAACGCTCTACCTGGCGAGCTCCCATCCCCGCCCGCGCCTATTCCGGGGACTCCGCATTCCTCACAAGGGATGACAAGCCCGGGCCAGCGCAATCCGAGCAGCGCTCACCACCCGAGCCCGCTGCGCCCTCGCCAGCGCGGAGCGCGCGGAGCGGTCCGCAGAGCCTGCGCGAGGGATGCGCCTACCCGGAAACACAAGGCACTAGGGGACAAGAGCTGCGGACCCCGTACTTACACCAGCTGCCACCGGTCCTGCCCAAAAACTCCTTCTTCTCCGAGTTCCAGATAAATTTCTTCCAGCTGCCCTCCTCCTTGGCTTTTCCGCGGGCCATGGTGGCGGGTCAGCAGCTGCCGCAGGGACTGAAGATGGGTGACTGCGGCGTGCGCCCTCGCGTCCTCCCGGGCTGCCGCTCGGCGTTCCCGGCCTGGCTCTCCGCTGGCTGCACCCGCCGCTGGCGCTGCGGCTCTCTGAGTGCCAGACGCGCGGCGGAGAAGCAGAGTCAGGAGCGGCAGGAGGGGTAGGCGGCGGCGGCGGGGGCGGGGACGGAGGGAGGAGGGAGGGACGGCGCACGCTGGGCGGCTCCGAGCCCCGCACCTATTGGTGGGCGCGCGGCCGCTCGCGGGCTCTCTTTGGTCCGCCACGCGCTCCTCTTGCCCTTGGGCGGGGGGTGTTCGGGGCCCGCAGATGCCGCTCCCGCAGCCACCAGGGACGCGTGTAACGGCCCCCACCTCCTGTGACCTCTGCAGAAACAGGCAGGGACAGAAGAAAGTCAGAAGGAAGGACGGACGAACGACTGCCGCCTGCCAGGAGTCGAGAAATTGGCTGGGGCGCACGCCCTACCTTTACTATATACCGCGAGGGGCGGGGCCTGCGGCCCGAAGGGGCGGGCGCGGGGCTGGCACAAAGGAACGGCGCGGCGGCGGCGCGAGGGGCGGGCTGGAACCGGGGCGGGGAAACGGCGGGCCCGCAAGCCCGCGCAGCCCCCTCCTCGATCCGGGCTGGGCGCAGACGCCCCCTTTCCGTACTGAGCTGCTCTGCACCTGCGTCGCCTGGCGCCCGGCAGGCGCTCGGGGTCCCCGGCCTCCCTCCGCCGCCGGCCCCACCCCTCCTAGGCCGTGGCTGGGTGGGGGAAGGTCACTCCCGGACGCCTGAGAGTCGGGGACTCTGCCCCGCTCGGCCCCGCCTCCTGGCTCCTGCACCTGCCGCCGGCTCCGCGCTCCCCGCCGCTGCGGTTGCAGTTCCGGCCCGTCCCTCTCCTTCCAGGCCAGCCCAGTCGGCCGCCCAGGCTCCTGACTTCCTCACTGTGCTCCTTGTGGGCGGCCTGAACCACCTCAAGCTGGACAATTGCCAAACCCACCCAGGGCGGCAGCCCGGATCCGGGTTGGGAAGGGGTGAGATGGTGTAGGAGGCCACGGGTCAGACCCCGGTGGGTCGTTCCCTCGGAAACCAGTCGTACTGCCTGGCTGGCGGCTCACACCGGTCTAGAGCTGGGTGACAAAATCTGCAGGTGACCCAGCCACCCAGGACTCCCCTTGGCGCCGAATCGGTGCCTGGTACTGTCACAGACATGGTTTTATGCCCCCTTAGGGGGTCACAAAAAGACCATTTTGTTCTTCTATAAAATATCGAAGGCCTAAAAGGCTCAGGGAAGTCCAGTTCAAAGGGCGAGAAGTTGCAAGGCAACCCTTGGCACCTGTTTTTCCTTCCCCTCCTTTATCCCCTGTGCCTCACGTGAAAAGCCATACTTCTTGGTTTCATCTCCTTCTGCTAAGCCCCTGAGCAGTTTCACATGTCCTTCTCAAGGCAGTGACACAGCAGAAATCAGCAGGAGAGCCTCTGCAGTCAAGACAGAGAAGCCCATCCCCAGGGGGCAACCTAGACCATCCTGGGAAAGGAGGTTTCCCATCCCCATATTTAGAAAGCCATACAGGGGGATGCTTGTCAGAGTCACCTTTTTGTCGCCAAGGTCAACCTGGCAAGTCTAAGGACAAGCTTGCATTGATGTAGTGCGAGCTCTTTCCCACGAATCCTTCCCAAGGCCCACCTACATGACCTGGGCAAACCTGAAAATTCCTGAAATGCAGAAGCAGCCATCCATCCACCCAGCCCCAGAGGGGCTGCTGCATGTAGGCCTGGGTCAAGGGCAACTTTGAGAACTGCTCTGCGGAGAAAGGAAGCTGCCCCCTGCTTTACCCCTGCAGTGTTTGTGTTGGAAAAGCCCCAAGCTGGTGGTAGAACTGCAGGAAGAAGCTGCACAAGTGGGGATGATGACCCGGTACCCTCCCAGCAGAAGTTAACTCGTGGAGGACTCGCCAGCAGGACAGGTCACTGGGAAGGGCATGCGTTTATGGAGTACTTGCTATGTGCAAGACCAGGAAAAACCTGTGGGCAGAATCAGTGAAAGAGGATGAGTGGAGGGAAAGATGGAATGGGAAGGGATGTGGGTTTGAGTGAGAGAGTGCGGCGCCCTCCTTTGTGCAAACTCCCTTTACCCACCACTCCCTCCCTCACTCTACCTCTCTCTCTCTTCTCCAGTAGAAGTATGTAGTACAACAAAGTATGCCGAGAAAGGCTCACATTGCCAGGTTTCTAATTAGAACCCTCATTTTCTCCTTAAAAAAGAGGTATTCTACCTTACTCTCTAGAGTTGTGGCAATTGCCAATTGGCCTGATCCTGTGTCCGGCAAGGATGAGCTGCTTCTGCTGGCCTTTAGGTACTTACCTGCTATCTTTAGGGGAGGATAAACTCCCCTCAAACTTTGCCTCCCTAGCTTTGTTCATTCTTCTTCCCCTGTAGGTAAACTCTTGCCAGGTTCTGACAAGATTTGAGGGTCATGCATTCACGGCAGTTGCTCCTGCTGCTGCTGCTGCTGCTGCTGCTAAGTCGCTGCAGTCCAACTCTGTGCGACCCCATAAACGGCAGCCCTCTAGGCTCCCCCGTCCCTGGGATTCTCCAGGCAATAACACTTGAGTGGGTTGCCATTTCCTTTTCCAATGCATGAAAGTGAAAAGTGGAAGTGACGGCACTCAGTTGTGTCCGACTCTCTGTGCGACCCCATAGATGGCAGCTGACTAGGCTCCCCCATCCATGGGATTTTCCAGGCAACAGCATCTCATTCTAAATCAACCTCCCCCTGGCTTATAGGAACCTCTGTATTTCTACCCAAACCTGGTATTGCCACTGGAAAGCATGATCTCAGCTCCATGAGAACCAGATTCAAACTTCACCGTCCATTCTAGACTGTCTAGAATTGTTTCCCTCATCTAACCATGTTGGACATCCCTGCTGGATCAGACTGAAAAGAATCTGCACAAAATGCACAAGACATGGGTTCAATTCCTGGGTTGGGAAGATCCGCTGGAGAAGGAAATGGCAACCCACCCCAGTATTCTTTTCTGGAGAATTCCATGGACAGAGGAGCCTGGTGGGCTACAGTCCAAGGGGTCACAAAGAATCGCACACTCTGAGCAACTGACTGAACCATATCACCGAAAAGAGCAACCTGGTGAAGGGCACCAGGGCATGACAGACATGCATTCACCCAGCTTCAGCTGTGTGACCTTGAGCAAGTCCCTTGTTCTCTCCAGGGCTAGTTCTTTCAGTTGTAAAATTGGAGTGATACAGTGTTGCAAGGATTAAATGGGAGATGTGGGAAAGCCCTAAGCCAGTTGCCTGGTACATAACAAGAGCTATTGAGCAACCAGCTTAATTATAATTAGCTGTTTCCATTTGACCTTGTCTCACCTTGAGGCTGCTGCTAGGACCTTCCCACTGTGACAGCCCCTCCTGCCAGGGCTCTGAGTTCCCTGAGAAGGTCACCCTGACTAATTCCCCACCCTCTAGGCCACCTTTCCCCTTGCTTTCCAGTGCTTCCTGCTCTATGACCTCCTCTAACTTGAGTAATGAATAACTCGAGCACACCATGTCCCTTTGGGCTGGGCTGGGCTTTCGTACTGAGGCTCCTTCAGAGAAGGGTGCTGTGGCAGCAGGTTGAAAGCGGAGAGTGAGTGGTTCTCTAGAGGGAGGGGCACTTCTGGCAGATGGAACTTGTGGCTCCGGTAGGGCTGGAGGAGGTGTGCACCATGGAAGCTGTTCAGTCCATGCCTAGGGAGGTCTGGTATTTCTGTGCAGAAAGGAGAGCACAATTCTTCCACCCAGGTTAAAGGCTCAGGGCGAAAAGGACACTGTTTTCATCTGTTTTTCTACACGTGCTAGGGAATTGGAATGGCTATGGAGGACTGTAGTTGGTTCTGCCCAAGACTGGAGCTCTGTGTGTAGAGGGGGTGAGGGTTGGTGGGGTGGAGAGAGGGGAAACCTAGAGCACGGATGGCAGCGAAGAGGGGAGGGAGGTTAGAGACCTCTGTCCAAGCAAGGAGGATGACGGGTCTAACTCAGGAAACAAGGAGATGCAGATTGAAGCAGAATGTACCCTGCAGCAGAGAAGGGGCCCCAAGGTAAAAGGACAGGGCAGCCTTGTCTAGCAGCACGATGACCAGTCAGAAGCCCAGCTGGGGCAAGAGGCGGAACAGGTTAACCCCAGGCTGCCAGCTACTTTGCTCAAGATCAGAGAGGATCACGTGAAGGTTTACCTGCCCACAAAAGAGAAGGTGCAACTTGGCAGGCAGCGTGAGCTGATCCAGATCTGAAAAATAGAACCGCCCCAAGCTGTCCGCTCTCTGAACCCCTTGGGCAAACACGATGCGGTCCGCTCTGCAGAGGGCTGGGGAGGGCTGGGCTGCTGATCCCGCGTTCACGCACGTGCTCCAGGACAACAAGGTTCTGTTCGGCCAGCCCCAGAGAGGAGGGGGTGAGGGGATGTGTTGCATGGTGACATCTTGGCAGCAGAAACTGTGCGCAGTGTGGAGGAAAATGGCTCAATGGCAGTCTCTGTTTGCAGTGGGAAGCAGACAGAATGCACCACTCTGCAGTGGAGGCCAAGAACCAGGAGAGAAGAGGGCTGGGCAAGGTCTCCAGGCTGGTCATCATGGTAGGAACATGGGCGGATGCCTGCCCAACACCTCACACAGTGTACTCGGCCCCACACTGGGCACCCTACCCATCCATCACGGTGGCCAGAGAGTGCACAGGACGTCATTTTGTGCCTCACCAGGGACCCTGCATATTGGACAGAAAAACATTCTGTGGAAAGGTTCTGGTTTCTGCAAGAAGCCAGAGGCCCTGAATGGGGACATATAGAAATATCTCTCCATTCCTTTCATTTAAAGTCGTTCTGACCCTTTGCTGTTTCACTGGAATTGAATTCTTATCCTGGGTGAGGACATAATAAGAAAATAATGAAAAAAAAACTTTTTTTTTGGAAAGTCTATTTGGAAAGTGGTATTCCTGCCATCAGTGCAAGTGACAAGTTACCTAAATGTCACCTTGGTCACCAGGCCCTGGCAGGCAGACTTCCAAAAGTTGCTTTCTGTGATGCTGTTTTGGGAAACTGAGTCCAGAAAGTGTGCATGTGGAGTGAGGAGACTTGCCTGCTTTCTCTCCACTGCCCCTGTCCTCTGCAGAGTTGCTATTAGCTATGTGGAGGGTGGACGTGACCAGAGTAGAGACGACATAGGGCACGTGGTTCTGTTTGTTTGCTCTGGCAGGACCACAGAGGTGTGTGGTTTTCACATATACTCCTGATGTGGTGGGCAGTAAGAAAAGAAGGTCCAGAGGCATGCACTGCCAGACTGCCCTTACAGCTTTCAGAGTTTACCCGTTCCTTTGTAGTTCCCCAGTGTGGGGCAAGAGGTGGAACTTTGCCTTTACCTTGGAAAAATATCTGGTGCCGGTCAGTACATCCTAGGCTTTAGAAACTAAAATTCCTTGCCTGTATTTTCCATCTGCTTAAAAGGAGGCACATGGACACCCCTCTGAGGCTCGGCTCAGTGAGGGGAGGTCCCAGTGCATCGTTCCCCTGTCAGTGTGTGCATGCGCAGTCACTCAGACGTGTCTGACTCTTTGTGACCCCAGGGACTGTCGCCTGCCAGGCTCCTCTGTCCATGGGATTTCCCAGGCAAGACACTGGAGTGGGTTGCCATTTCTTCCCACAGGGCCTCTTCCCAGCCAGTGATTGAACTGGCATCTCTTATGTCTTATGTATTGGCAGGCTGGATAGGCCTGGTCTTACTGGTCTCAGGGACAGGTGTAGATGAGACAAGAATCTGGAGGCATGTCACAGTCCTTTCCTTGCTGGACCACTTACTTGAAGTCTTCCAGGGTTGAGAGGGTCTGCTTAATTTTCAACATCTTTTCTGCTCCTTAATTGAGGGCCTGAAAGTAATGGGGAATCACCATGGATGAATTCACTGTGTCCAGTGCTTCTAACGATAATGCCAGAAGTCCTTGAGTCCAAACTCCCATCTCCTGGAGACAAGGTCAGCTAGCCAGGGGCTGTGTCCTCCCTTCCTTGCAGGGGAGCATTCCACTGTTGGGAAACACTGAACTAAAACCTAGTTCCTGGTAACTTCTGCCAATCCTGGTTCTTTCTTGAAAGAACAGGATTCAAGTCAGGTGCATGTCCAGTGTGTCAGTTCTACATACATACATGCCTTTCAAAGTGAAAAAAAAAAATGCCCCGTTTCTTCAGCGCATATGTGAGCTGGTTTCTGACCTCCTTGTTGTGCTAACTCCTTTCTGCTGCACAGTTTCCCACTTGTTGACATTCATTTTTAAAAGAAGTACCCTGGTTCCAAGGAGTACAGAGTCTAGTGGTGATGATTTCGGATTGTGATCAGGACACTATCGATTTTTTCATCAAGGATGATCCTTCCAACACTGTGCCTTCAGGGTTTGCTTGAGCTAAACCTCTTTAGCATTGACGTCTAATAAATGTTTCAGAAAAAGCTCTTGCAGAGAACAGAGACATCCCCATCCCCTGAAGTCTAGCTCAAGGAAAATGGCTACGCATGGAGCAGTCAGGCAGGGGGACGCCTGTCCCTAGGCTCTGGGCAAAGGGCCACCAACGCTGGACTAGAAGGGACTGTTCTGGGCAGATGGTGGGCCAGTGTCTGCAGATCTTTATTCTGGCATCCCCAGTGAAGTGACTCAGCAGTGTCCTGTGGGCTTTCTCACCATGCTCTGACTTCCTTGGAGGCCCCTTGTGCCCAGCTGTGGCCCGTAGGCAGGTCAGTTGCCTCAGACTTTTGTGGTCCTGCATTTCTTGTGGTGCTGCGGCTGTGGTTCCCATTGCTAACTGGCAAAGGCTTACTTTCCTCTCAGTCCTAATCCACATGTGGGAGTCAAGCTAGCACAGACCCCATTTTCACAGGTCAGAGATTTTGGGGGAAAACTTAGTATTGACAGTCCAGCCTAAATACCCCCCACCTCATGTGGCTTCTGCTGGTTGAAATGGCTACTGAGCTGTTGGCCGGCATGAGACAGACACACAAACACAGGTAGGCAGGCAGACAGGTAGGCAAGCAAACGTGTAGAACAATGAACCTTTATACTCTGTATAAAATTTGCCAGATTTTCTGCTCTCTGAGGTACTGTATCTTTCCACACCATTCTAGAAAGATTACATTTTCCTATGGCTACCATGCAGGGATACAACCAAAAGGGAGTTGTGAAAAATGAGTTTTGCATCTGTTGTACTTTGAGGAGGAGCTGGAAGGTAGGAAAATGCAATGTTTTGTTTTTTTTTTTTTTTGCATAAACTGGATTACAATTAAATTTATATCCATTTCTACACCAAGTAATGAGAACACTTTTATACTCTCAAGGAGCAAATCCTTTAGGCAAATGGGCTTTTGCAGTATCTGTACCATAGCTAGCTGACAGCTTGTTTTGGGGGACTAATAAATGATAACATTTAGTCTTTCATACCTACCATCTATGTGGCATTGCACCCACTGATCTCACTGAAGGGTAGACCCCCTTTGCTGAAGTTTTTGAAATGTGTCCTAAGTATCAGATGGCCTTATATACAGTCACAGGACATGACGCTACCTGCCAGGGGGCTTGACTTCCTGGTTCCAAAAGTTGTTTTTGTGCCTTTCCTCACAGTAACACATGAGTGAGTGGAATGACGACCAGGATCACTGAGCCCTGACTTTCCCAAGAGCTCTTGTTCTGTATAAATCTTCTGGCATCATATTAGCAGCTACACTGGCCAATAATAACTGCAGTTATCAAGCACGATAAGCCAAATACTATGCCAAGTATTCAATATGATCACTTTTATTTTCTGTTTTCTGCTTTAGCGTTAGTCACTCAGGTATGTCCCACTCTTTGTGACCCCATGGACTGTGTAGCCCACCAGGCTACTCTGTCCGTGGAATTCTCCAGGCAAAAATACTAGAGTGGGTAACCATTCCCTTCTCAAAGGGATCTTCTGGACCCAGGAATTGAACCCAGGTCTCCCACACTGTAAGCAGACTCTTTACCAACTGAGCCACCAGGGAAGCCTTTATATTACCTGTTTATTACCTGCTTTATATTACCTGTTTATTACCTACTTTATAGTCCTGTTTAACAACTTAAGAAGGTAGATCCTGAGATGATTACTTTTATGTATCAAAGTGACTGGACTAAGGGTTGCCCAGATGGCTGGTAAAATATTATTCTGGCTGTACCCCTGAGGGAATCTTTGAAAGAGACTAGCATTTGAATCAGAGAAGGCAATGGCACCCCACTCTAGTACTCTTGCCTGGAAAATCCCATGGACGGAGGAGCCTGGTGGGCTGCAGTCCATGGGGTCGCTAGGAGTCAGACATGACTGAGCAACTTCACTTTCACTTTTCACTTTCATGCATTGGAGAAGGACATGGCAACCCACTCCAGTATGCTTACCTGGAGAATCCCAGGGACAGCGGAGCCTGGTAGGCTGCCGTCTATGGGGTCGCACAGAGTCGGACATGACTGAAGCGACTTAGCAGCAGCAGCATTTGAATCAGTAGACTAAGTAACGGGCATCACCCTCACCAAAGCAGGTGGACATCATCATCTAGCACGTTGACGGCCTGAGTAGAAGAAACAGCAGAGGAGTGGCAAATTCCTGCTCTCCACTTGAGGGGGACATCCATTTCCTCCAGCCCTCAGACACTATTGCTCTGGATTCTAGGGTTTTCAGAAACAGACTAGGACTTAAACCATTGGCTGCCTGACTGTCAGGCCTTTGGATTCAGGTTGAATTATCCCTGGCCTTTCTGGTTTTCCACTTGCAGAGGGCAAATTATGGGACTTCACTGCCTCCATAACAGCATGAGACGATTCCTATAATAAATTTCCTCTTATAGATATATCTATCTCTATATATCCTATTGATTCTGTTTCTCTGAAGAGCTATGACTAATACAGTCCTATTATTATTATCTTGGAAACAAACAGACATCATTCGGTTGTTTTTGAAATTGCATCCAAGTACTGCATTTCGGACTCTTTTGTTGACTATGGTGGCTACTCCATTTCTTCTAAGGGAATCTTGCCCATATAATGGTCATCTGAGTTAAAGTCACCCATTCCAGTCCCTCTTAGTTCACCGATTCCTAAAATGTCGATGTTCACTTTTGCCATCTCCTGTTTGACCACTTTCAATTTGCCTTGATTCATGGACCTAACATTCCAGGTTCCTGTGCAATATTGCTCTTTACAGCATCAAACTTTATTTCCATCACCAGTCACATCCACAACGGGGCATTGTTTTCACTTTGGCGCCATGTCTTCATTCTTTCTGGTGTTATTTCTCCATTCTTCTCCAGTGGAGTGCCCTAGGTGAGGAATCACACCATCTTGGTTATCTGGGTCATGAAGATTGGGCACCTCCTGCCCTGGGGAGTTCATCTTTGCCTTTTCATTCTGTTCATGGGGTTCTCAAGGCAAGAATACTAAAGTGGTTTGCCACTGCCTTCACCAGCAGACCACGTTTTGTCAGAACTCTCCATCATGACCCATTCATCTTTGGTGGCCCTACACGGCATGGCTCATAGTTTGATTGAGGAAGACATTCAGTATCACAGTAATCTAAGTCTATGCCCCAACCAGTCATGCTGAAGAAGCTGAAGTTGAATGGTTCTATGAATACCTACAAGACCTTCAAGAACTAACACCCATAAAAGATATCCTTTTCATTATAGGGGACTAGAAAGCAAAAGTAGTAAGTTAAAAGATACCTGGAGTAACAGGCAAATTTGGCCTTGGAGTACAAAATGAAGCAGGTTAAAGGCTAACAGAGTTTTGCCAAGAGAATGCACTGGTCATAGCAAACACCCTCTTCCAACAACACAAGAAAAGACTCTACATATGGAAATCACCAGATGGTCAACATCGAAATCAGATTGATTATGTTCTTTGCAGCCAAAGATGGAGAAGCTCTATACAGTCACCAAAAACAAGACCGGGAGCTGACTGTAGCTCAGATCATGAACTCCTTATTGCCGAATTCAGACTTAAATTGAAGAAAGTAGGGAAAACCACTAGACCATTCAGGTATGACCTAAATCAAATAAACTGTGGAAAATTCTTAAAGAGATGGGAATACCAGACCACCTGAGCTGCCTCCTGAGAAATCTGGATGCAGATCAAGAAGCAACAGTTAGAACCAGGCCTAGAACAATAGAATGGTTCCAAATAGGGAAAGGAATATGTCAAGGTTATATATTGTCACCCTGCTTATTTAACTTATATGCAGAATATATCATAAAAATGCCAGGCTAGATGAAGCACAAGCTGGAATCAAGATTGCCAGAAGAAATAGAAATAACCTCCGATATACAGATGGCACCACCCTTAATGGCAGAAAGCGAAGATGAACTAAAGAGCCTCTTGATGAAAGTGAAAGAGGAGAATGAAAACGTTGGCTTAAAACTCAGTATTCATAAAACTAAGATCATGGCATCTGGTCCCATCACTTTATGGCAAATACATGGGGAAACCATGGAAATAGTGATAGACTTTATTTTCTTGGGCTCCAAAATCACTACAGATGATGACTGCAGCCATGAAATTGAAAGATGCTTGTTCCTTGGAAGAAAAGCTGTATCCAACCTAGACAGCATATTAAAAAGCAGAGACATTACTTTGCCAACAGAGGTCCATCTCAAAGCTATGGTTTCTCCAGTAGCCATGTATAGATGTGAGAGTTGGACTATAAAGAAAGCTGAGCACTGTGGTGTTGGAGAAGACTCTTGAGAGTCCCTTGGACTGCAAGGAGATCCAACCAGTCCATCCTAAAGGAAATCAATCCTGAATATCCATTGAAAGAACTGATGCTGAAACTGAAACTCCAGTATGTTGGCCACCTGATGCAAAGAACTGACTCATTGGAAAAGACCCTGATGCTGGAAAAGATTGAAGGCAGGAGGAGGAGGGGACAACAGAGGATGAGATGGTTAGATGGCATCACCAACTTGATGGACATGAGTTTGAATAAGCTTTAGGAGTTGGTGATGGACAGGGAAGCCTAGTGTGCTGCAGTCCATGTGGTACAGAGTTAGACTCTGAGTGACTGAACTGAACTGATTATTATCTTAATTTTACAGATGAAACAAATAAGTCTATCATAAGTTTAGAAGCCTAAGGCTCACAAGAAGGAAGGCTACTTTCAGGCCCAGGCAGCCTGCTCCAGAACCCATGCTCTGAACCCCTAGGCCTAACTGCCTCTTTGGAAGTTACATATAGAAAGTTTACATATAGAAAGTGTAAGCATAGCTCATGCCACCACATGGGTGGAATCGTATAAAGCTTTTTTATTTGTTTTAATGTCAAAAGCTATCCAAGATAATATAAATCTTCACTGGGTCACAATTAAAGAAGCCGATTTTAGATTCATATACTTATCCATCAGTCATTCATCGATTGCTTACCATGTACGTGGTCTGTTGCCTTAGAATCCAAGGGAAATCACAGTTTGAAACTGAGCACTTTTCTCCCCCACAGAGATGTCTTGACCTTTTAGCGGTATTCAGTGGAATCAGTGAGGCCGAACACACAGAAATGAGCAGACAACAAGGCAGGGCAGTAAATAATTATGTCCCACAGTTAATACCACAAATAAGAGGGACAATAGAAATTTAGAGAAGAGAGATACCCCTTTTGGAAGAGATGGGCCCTGAGCAGGGTTCCAAACAACCCTGTGAGAAGGAGCAGAGAAGAAGGAACACTCACACATTCATTGACTGTCAGGAACCTTACTATGTGCGGGGACACTTTGCTGGTCACCAGAGTCAATGTGGTCAAGGAGCTTGGTCTCTCATGTGGGGACACCATGGTGTATGCCAAGGTGCTAGGAGAGAGAGAACACAGGAGGGTGGCGTCCTGAGAGCTGGGAAGACTTCCTGCAGACAGTGGCATCTGGACAAGAGCGGGAATGAGGGGAAGGCTTTGGCAGACAGAGGGAAAGCTTGTGCACAAGCATGGAAATGCAGGCTATCTTCAGTCACGGTAGATGGAGGAAACACCTTGGACAAAGATTGCTTTTCAATAGAGAAAAGATGAGACTCTGCCGTACAGGGTGTGGACTGCCCTTTCTAAGGGAAGGGGAGGTCCTCTGGGAGGCAGTTCTTGGAAAGATCTCCTTTTTCTTATAATATAGCTGTTCTAGATTTTATCATTTTCTAGGGTTTTTTTGTTTGCTTTGTTTTGTTGCATTTTCTTTTCATCATTACTTTTAAGCTTTAGTGAGGTGTCATTTACATATAATAATATTGACCAGTTTAAAAAAACAGAGTGGAGCAGATCAGAGCCCACCAGAGAACTATAACTTCCTTCTCAGCACTCTGACGTTCATCACGATAGGAAGAAAAAGATACTCCCTCCGTCCATGCAGTGTATGAAATCAGATCTTCCTCTCACTTTTTCTCCGTCACTAAGCTCTTTTGGCTGAACTGATGATGGCCAGGCTCTGCGTCCATGCAATCAACCAGAGAAGTCAGACTTGGCCATAAAAGCATCATTTCCTTAAAAGAGAGCACCCTTCCTCCCTCTACCTGTTCCAGAGGTTCTGCATAATGTCTGCTTAAGGGAATTGGGACATGCCCAGAAAATGGCCTTTCTTTTATCTATAGGACAAGGTTTTCAGAAGAAGTCAGAATTAGACTGAAGAAAACCAGGCGGCAGTCTCATAGGTGTCCTATATGACACCCGATGAAACTCTCATTTTTCTTAGCTCTCATAGGAATCGGGATGTGAAAGGGAAGTGCTATTACTTGGGAGGTGATTATTTCCTCCACCAGAATACAGGGCTGAGGATGGGGGTGTCCCCTTCTTTGCCATGGGTAGAGGAAAAGAGGTCTCTGTCCCCTCCTCCAGTTTGAAATTGAGCACCTTTTGCACCCACACCAACATTTTACATTCTGTTTTGGTTCCTTGACTCTCCCAGCACTATAGTTGAACCGAAAGTTGATTAAACACCTTCTTGGAGTTTGCTTGAGACCCTAACCTTCATGTATATTATGGACCTGTGGAAAATTGTGTTGTAAGTTCCAAACAAGTAATAATAGACTTTAAAAATACAACGTGTTGTTAGTGAGATGACAACTCTTTATCCTAATAACAATTTTCATTGCCTGACAGAGTGGGCATAAGACTTGAGGGAGGCCTAGCATGCCTGGCCTTAGAAATGATCAGAATTGTAAGAAAACTTAGAGGTTATTTTCAGATGAAGAGCAGAAGCTGGTGAGAGAAAATGATGGGACAGCCTGTGGCTGAACTGGCTTCAGACCAAGGCTTCATGCTCCGAGTCCGTGTCCGTTTTCCATCTTATAATTCAGTTTGAGTTGACCTGAAGAAGCAGCCGCACATGAAAATGGGGAAGGTTGTTGCCTATATTTGAGGGAACTCCAAGAAGAAAATTTGCTGGGTTCTTCCATTAAAAAAGAAAGAAAAAATAAAGACAAATCTCCATGAAGGTTTCATCAGTTAGAGTTAGATTTGTCTGTGAGTAACTGAAACCCAAAATAACAATGGTTTCAACCACATAGGATTTATTTCCCTCTCACGAGTCCAGAGGAAAATGGTCCAGGAATGGGGAGATGGCTGTATCCCATTACATCCCTAGAGAGCTGAGCCCCTTCCAGCTTACCTGTTTTATTATCCTTCTTCCGTGGCCCTTGCTTTCACGGTCCAAGGTGTTGCCTAGGATGGCAGTCATTACAGCCAGGCTGGAAGAAAGGACAAAGAAGAAGAGGAGATATCTAAATGCCAACTTCCCTTTATGAAAACATCCACCCAGAAACTGTAACCCAACATGTCTGCTCCCATCTCATTGATCAGAACTTGGCCTCAGGGCAACACTATGATAGAAGGAAAGATGAGAAATACAGTGTTTATTTTGGGCACTATGGGCCCAGCTAAAAATTAAAGGGTCTATCCTTGTGTCTACCACAACAATGCTGAGAAATTTGACATATATGGATTTGCTCTTCTGAGTTATTATTTTCCAGGCCTTTTTCAAAATAAATATCCTGGGAGGGGTACCATTATCTATGTTGTCCAATGAGAATATCAGTTCTTTTGTGGTAAGACAGATAAGCCATTGTAAGACAAAACCATAAGAAAAGTCCAGGCCACTTGGATCATAGGAAGTGGCTCTGGAAGAAGCAGGGGAGCAGAGCTGGAAAAGATCTCAAAAAGAGTGTGCAGAAAACAGATGCACACACACACACACACACACACACACACACACACACATGAATATGATGGTGGGCATAATATCAGCAAACCAACCCTAGCCAATAGGGCAGAGACACAGATCATGCTCACGGCACTATATATGTATATATATAGCAAGAGTCACATAGGAAAGCTCTTTCTATAGATAGATAGATATAGATATCCATATCCTGGAATAGGAAATGGTAACCCACTCCAGTATTCTTGCCTGGAGAATCCCATGGACAGAAAAGCCTGGGAGACTATAGACTATGGGGTCGCAAAGAGTTGGACATAACTGAAGCAATATATATCTCTCTGTGTGTGTATGTATGTATAGATAGATAGATGATGAGTGCTGATTTGTTGAGATTCTGCTCACCATCTTTCTCTGCTTCCTAAGACAACATTGGATTCAATCTCCTCCAGTCTCTCTGGGGGCTTGTGGGATTTAGACAGCTGTTGCCTTGTCTTAATACAAGTTGTGGTGGCCAAGGATGTGTGATTTATCTGACCCAGAATGCCAGCTGCCCTGCCAGTTTTAGCCTGTTAACGGACAAGGTCTAAGAGCAGCTCACATTTAGTTGCAAACTAAGGGCCACTTCCAGCAAATTAATAATTCTTCAATCTCATCAGCCTTCCAAAAGGATGGAATGTTAAGAGTTTTGAAGTCTTGATTGGGGTTGGCCAACATTGGACTACACATTATTCAGTTCCCTGGGTAACTTTTGGCAGCTCCTCACTCTTCAGTCTTCCTCTTATCACAAGGCTTTTACACATGCTAGTCTCTCTGTGCCTGGAATGTTCATCTCTCCCCTTTTGGCTAGGTAATACCTACAGAGCTTCCAGGGGAAGATTTCCCTGACATCTGGAACTAGGGAAAATGTCTTAGTCACAGCTTTCCATATGGCACCATGTAAGTCTTTGTGTCATTTGTCACGGAAGTAGTTCCACATTCATTTGTGTGATTGTTTACTTGCTTAAGTTTCATAGAAACAGCCTTGGTCCACCATGGTATCCCCTCTACCTAGCACAGATGGACACATATGTATACAGTCTATAAATTCAGCTGAGTAACGAGGTCCCCCTGCACATTTGTCTCAAACCCTAATACAATTGCACAGATTTTCCCAACATGTTGACCATGAATCCCCTGCATCAGATTTACCTGGTTGACTCCTTTAAAGGGCACATTTCCTGGGCTCATCTCCATCCTCCTCCTGAATCATTATCTGGATCAGGCCTGGGACTCTGCATGTGAATAAGATTCCCAGGTAACTATTAAAAGAACCAAAATGATTGAGCAGCCCTACCTATGAGAAAGGCCTTCCCTGGTGGCTCAGTGGGTAGAGTCTGCATGCAGTGAGAGAGAACCATGGTTGATCCCTGGCTTGGGAAGATCCCCTAGAGAAGGAAATGGCAACCCACTCCAGTATTCTTGCCCGGAGAACTCCACGGACAGAGGAGCCTGGTGGGCTACAGTCCATGGGATCATAAAGAGTTGGACATGACTAAGTGATGAACACTTTCACTTTCACCTATGAGAAGATTAGGAAGATAGCACAGCTGGGTATTAAGACCCCCATTCTAGGCACAGGAATGTGGCTCTAGGATGAGACTGTTATATTCAGGAATTCTCAATGTGCTTAAACTTAATGAAGAAACCTATAAGACAAGTTAGCTCTTTGAGATTTGAAGACATCCTAGAAAATTTAGAGACAGTTGATTGCTGTGCTTAGGTGAAGGGTATGTGGAAATAAAACAGTGTGTGTTCACTGTAGCACTTTTGCACAGAGGGCTTTTTAAGAAGTACAAATAGGGACTTTCTTGGTGGTCCAGTGGTTAAGACTCCATGCTTCCACTGCAAGAGGCGTGGGTTCGATTCCTGGTCAGGGAACTTAACCCACATGCTGTGTGCTGGGGCCAATAAAAGTAAAGCAAAGACATGGTCGTTACCAGTAACTTGCTGTCTTCTCCC
>SJYC01083478.1:0-20679 GCA_006408675.1 Madoqua kirkii | reverse complement strand
ACAACTACTGAGACATTAAAAAGAAAACTTTGTAAAATTGAAAGATATCTAGATTCTCATGGCTGTCTGCTTTTCTGCTTTAAGATTAGTCTTAATCTTTTCCAAGAGTTGCTGAATATCACT
The DNA here is from genome assembly GCA_006408675.1 of Madoqua kirkii. Classification (NCBI taxonomy): domain Eukaryota; kingdom Metazoa; phylum Chordata; class Mammalia; order Artiodactyla; family Bovidae; genus Madoqua; species Madoqua kirkii. Next base: position 20,556 of record SJYC01083478.1, on the reverse strand, counting down.
GTATACCAACTTTAAAATTTGAATTGTATTCCTAAGAAGAGAAAAATGAAATGACTCACATTTTAAAAATGTATTTTCAAGAACTAATCTTAGCTTCCTTGATTTTATACTTATACTCAATTTAGGTTTACTAGTATTCTAAATCCTTCCTTTGCCAGCAACTTCAAAATGTGAGTTGAGATTCAGAGTTGGATTAAAGAGCAATCTTAGGTGTTACTTAAGGTCCATCTAGTCAAGGATGTGAGAGTTGGACTGTGAAGAAAGTTGAGCAACGAAGAATTGATGCTTTTGAGCTGTGGTGTTGGAGAAGACTCTTGATAGTCCCTTGGACTGCAAGGAGATCCAACTAGTCCATCCTAAAGGAGAGCAGTCCTGGATGTTCATTGGAAGGACTGATGCTGAAGCTAAAGCTCCAATAGTTTGGCCACCTCATGCAAAGAGTTGACTCATTGGAAAAGACTCATGCAGGGAGGGATTGAGGGCAGGAGGAGAAAGGGACGACAGAGGATGAGATGGCTGGATGGCATCACCAATTCAATGGACATGAGTTTGAGTAGACTCCAGGAGTTGGTGATGGATAGGGAGGCCTGGTGTGCTGCGATTCATGGGGTCGCAGAGTCGGACACAACTAAGTGACTGAACTGAACTGAATGATGGAAAAAATAACTGTGAGGCATTACCACTATTAATTTTCAGTTTTTATTTAATATCAGTTTGTAGATAACTCAGTACATAGTATTCTTAAAATAATAATAAGCATGATGATTTTATTATTATTTATGATAATAATATTAGGAGTACTATTGCTACAACAAAAATAACACTGCAACAACACAAAGAATTTCAACAAAAATATGACAGAACAACTAAACTCTTTAATACATTTCTGGAGAAAGCACCAATGGGGTCATTTTTTAAACTGTAGAGCAACACACTATAAAATTTCTTTCTTTTTTTCTTACCCTCATAAGCAGGATGGACTTCCCAGGCAGTATCACTGGTAAAGAACCCACCTCCCAATGCAGGAGGTAAAAGAGATGCAGGTTCGATCCGTGGGTCGGGAAGATCCTTGGAAGAGGGCATCACAGCACACTCCATACTAGTCCATCCTAAAGGAGAGCAGTCCTGGATGTTCATTGGAAGGACTGATGCTGAAGCTAAAGCTCCAATAGTTTGGCCACCTCATGCAAAGAGTTGACTCATTGGAAAAGACTCATGCAGGGAGGGATTGAGGGCAGGAGGAGAAAGGGACGACAGAGGATGAGATGGCTGGATGGCATCACCAATTCAATGGACATGAGTTTGAGTAGACTCCAGGAGTTGGTGATGGATAGGGAGGCCTGGTGTGCTGCGATTCATGGGGTCGCAGAGTCGGACACAACTAAGTGACTGAACTGAACTGAATGATGGAAAAAATAACTGTGAGGCATTACCACTATTAATTTTCAGTTTTTATTTAATATCAGTTTGTAGATAACTCAGTACATAGTATTCTTAAAATAATAATAAGCATGATGATTTTATTATTATTTATGATAATAATATTAGGAGTACTATTGCTACAACAAAAATAACACTGCAACAACACAAGAATTTCAACAAAAATATGACAGAACAACTAAACTCTTTAATACATTTCTGGAGAAAGCACCAATGGGGTCATTTTTTAAACTGTAGAGCAACACACTATAAAATTTCTTTCTTTTTTTCTTACCCTCATAAGCAGGATGGACTTCCCAGGCAGTATCACTGGTAAAGAACCCACCTCCCAATGCAGGAGGTAAAAGAGATGCAGGTTCGATCCGTGGGTCGGGAAGATCCTTGGAAGAGGGCATCACAGCACACTCCAGTATTCCTACCCAGAGAATCCCATGAACTGAGGAGCCTGACGAGTCACAGTCCATAGGGTTGCAAAGAGTTGGACACTACTAAAGAAACTTGGCCCTTATAAGCAGGTTAGTCTCTTAAAATTCTCTTTTCCTCTCAAAACAACCTTATTAGAGCATTATCCCAACCCACCTTGTTCAGACTCATTTCTCTAGCCCCTTACCCATTTCTTTATCTGACTATGGTAAATGGGTTATGATTTTCTCTCACTAGTCCGGTTATTACTCTGATGTAGATATGCCCTGAGGCTAATCAAGTAAAGATGCAACTCCCCAGGCCCCCCAGGCCTGTCCTTTGTGTGATGGGGCAAGCTAACAGGGGTTCCTAGTGGTAGAGAAATGAAATGATAAAGAAGCCAGGCATTCTCCTTTGTGACTGTGGGAAGGATTAAAGCATCGAGTACACTTGTAGAAAAATTTTCCTCTGACTTTTTTTCACCAAGTCAAATCTCTGCAGTAGTCTACAAAAAAAAGAATAAAATGTCAGTGACAGTCAGTAATCCAGATATCCTTAGTTCAACAGCAACTACTTTCCTCTTTTTCTCTGTGTAGGGTAGGATTCCTTTGTGATAACCCAGAGGATGATGTGTGGATTTCTTGGCTGCTTGAATTCTCATGAACTCTTCTGTCTAACCTAATCAATTCCCAGGAAGCAAACACTTGGAAGTTAGTATTCAATAGCTGTCAGTCATTAGTATTATGCCTCTGGACAAATACAAAAAAATGGAATATTTGCTACATCGTGTTCTTCATGTGTGAGTTCAACCACAAGGTGACCCTTAGTGCCTTAGCTGAAATCAACCCTTAAATATCCAGCTTTTCAGAAGATTTTTAATTAGTTTCAGCTATCCATTTTGGGGTCTGCAATACACCAAGTGAAGTGAAGTGAAGTCGCTCAGTCGTGTCCAACTCTTTGCGACCCCATGGACTGTAGCTTACCAGGCTCCTCCCTCCATGGGATTCTCCAGGCAAGAATACCGGGAGTGGGTTGCCATTCCCTTTTCCAGGGGATCTTCCTGACCCAGGGATCAAACCCAGGTCTCCAGCATTCTAGGCAAATGTTTTAACTTCTGAGCCACCAGGGAAGCCCAATACACCAATGAACAGTAATTGTTTGTGTGACTAACCTTAACAGGAACTCTTCCAGGTGATATTTTGTAAATTGGAGTTGTGGGAAAAAAAGTCATTTAACTGAATCTTGTCCAGTATATTTTTAAGAATTTTAATAAAAGAGGAAATAAAATAGTACACTGCATGTATTAAGTGTAGAGTTGTTTTGTTGTTTGGATGGTAAGTCATGTCCAACTCTTCTGCAACCCCAACTCTTCTATAGCCCACCAGGCTCCTCTGTCCATGAGATTTCCCAGGCAAGAATACTGGAGAGGGTGGTCATTTCCTCCTCCAGGGCATCTTCCCAACCCAGAAATTGAACCCATGTCTTCTGTGTCTCCTGCATTAGTATGCAGATTCTTTACCACTGAGCCACCAGGGAAGATGTAGAATTTTTGAGTTAATGTTTTCTTTCAACTGTTTGTTATATGTATAATAAGTATCCCAACAGAAAATGTATTTCATATGTGGATCATAAGCTAAACAATATGAAAAAGTTCAAAAGAGTTTCTAAACTGGTTTTGAATAATTCATATTTTCCAGTTCAATAGAAATGTATGGTTAACCAATGGGACTTCAAAAAGCTATGACAAAATTGTTCACTTCAGGTTCCTTTGGTCTATTTAGACTTTTTTTTTTTTTTCTTCTGTGCTTCAATGATTAGCTGCTCTCTCTCTCTCACCCTTCTCTCTGCCTCCTTCTCCCTTTCTTCCTCTCTCTTTCTCCATAGACTTTATTTTTTAGAACAGTTTTAGATTCACTGCAAAATTGAGTAGAAAATACAGAAAGTTCCTTTACACCCCTCTTCTACACATGCAGAACTTCTCTCACTATAAACATCCCCTACCAGAGTGAAGTTTTTGTTTCCATCAATGAACCTATATTGATACATCATTATCACCCAAAACTCATAGTTTACATTAGCATATACTCTTGGACATTTTATGCTGCTGCAGCTGCTAAGTTGCTTCAGTTGTGTCCGACTCTATGCGACCTCATAGGCGGCAGCCCACCAGGCTCCCCCGTCCCTGGGATTCTCCAGGCAAAAACTCTGGAGTGGGTTGCCATTGCCTTCTCCAGACATTTTTTAGGTTTTGACAAATTTATAATGACAGGCATCCCCATTATATTATCATATAGATTAGTTTCACTGACTCAAAAATTTCCCATTCTTTTCTTATTTGAGTTTCTCAGGTGGCACAGTGGTAAATTTTCACCGGGAGAATGCCATGGGACAGGGTAAGTAGTGGGGGCAGGCTAAGGTCTATAGGGTTGCAAAGAGTCAGACATGACTGAAGTGACTTAGTACACCCGTACTCTCCTTATTCATCCTTTCTTCCCTTACATCCTTGGCAATCACTAGTACTTATACCATCTCCATAGTTTTGGCCTTTCCAGAATTGTATAATTGGAATCACATAGTCTATAACTGTTCAGATTGACTTCTTCTACTTAGTAATATGCATTTAAGATTCCTCGATGTGTTTTCATGAATTTATGGCACTGTAGGACAAGTAGACAATGAAATATTTTGTCCATTTATATAGTGAAGGACATCCCAGTTGCTTCAAAGTTTGGGAAATTATGAATAATGCTTCTGTACACATCTGTGTACAGGATTTTCTGTGAACGTGAGTTTTCAACTCATTTAACTCCTTGGTAAATGTCAAGAAACAAAACTGTTGGATCATTTGGTACGTGTATGTTTATTTTGTAAGAAACTGCCAAACTCTCTTCCAAAGTGGCTGTACAATTTTGATTCCTGTAGCAATGAATGAGAGTTTCTGTGGCCCTACATTCTCACCAGCATTTGGTGTTGTCAGTATTCTATGTTTTGGCCATTCTTATAGGTGTGTAGCAATATCTCATTTTAAGTTACATTTCCCTGATGGTATATGATATGGACTGTCTTTTCATATGCTTACCTGCCATATGTTTATCTTCTTTAGTAAGGTGTCTGTTTAGGTCCATTTCCTAGTTTAAAAATTAGGTTGTTCATTTTCTTATTGTTGAATTTTAAGACTTTGTATATTTCTGATAACAGACCTTTGGCAGATGTGTGTTTTGCATGTTTTCTCCCAGTATGCGAGTTGCCTTATACTCTTTTTTTTTTTTAACTCAAATATATGGAATTTATTATTTTTTTAATCTCTCTATCTGTTTTTTTTTTCTTTTTTTACTTTACAATATTGTATTGGTTTTGCCATACATCAACATGAATCCACCACAGGAGTACACGAGTTCCCAATCTTGAGCCCCCCTCCCACCTCCCTCCTCATACCATCCCTCTGGGTCATCCCAGTGCACCAGCCCCAAGCATCTTGTATCCTGCATCGAACTTAGACTGGCAGTTTGTTTCTTATATGATATTATACATGTTTCAACGCCATTCTCCAAATCATCCCACCCTCTCCTTCTCCCACAGAGTCCAAAAGACTGTTCTATACATCTGTGTCTATTTTGCTGTCTAGCATACACGGTTATTGTTACCATCTTTCTAAATTCCATATATATGCATTATAGACATCTCTTCCAGTTCCCAGCAAAAATCAGTTTCTCCTAGAGTTACTTTTCCAGAACCTTCTTAAGTTCTTGAAGTAGCTTAATGGATTTTTTCTTTTCCATTTTTTTTTTAAAATTTGTGACTGTAAGTTGTTCTGATGTCCAAATATTTGTAATTCTTCCAGCTATGCTTTAACCATCTGTGTCCCTCTATGCCAGGTCCATCATATGCCTCATCTTACCAATCCACATATGCCATCAGGGAAATGCATAGGCCACTATAGAAGGCACTCCTTTCACACTGAATACATATACGAACATTTTTCCTCTTTCTGTTGATGCCTGGTTATGAATTAACGTATATACTTCAGGGACTCATCATTGTACTGAGTGACCTTAAGTGAAGAGTCAACATTCAGAAAACGAAGATCATGGCATCCAGTCCCATCACTTCATGGGAAATAGACGGGGAAACAGTGGAAACAGTCTCACACTTTATTTTTGGGGGGGGCTCTCAAATCACTGCAGGTGGTGACTGCAGCCATGAAATTAAAAGATGCTTACTTTTTGGAAGAAAAGGTATGACCAACCTAGATAGTATATTCTTACTCCTTGGAAGAAAAGTTATGACCAACCTAGGTAGCATATTGAAAAGCAGAGACACTACTTTGCCGACTAAGGTCCATCTAGTCAAGGCTATGGTTTTTCCTGTGGTCATGTATGGATGTGAGAGTTGGACTGTGAAGAAGGCTGAGCACCAAAGAATTGATGCATTTGAACTGTGGTGTTGGAGAAGACTCTTGAGAGTCCCTTGGACTACAAGGATATCCAACCAGTCCATTCTGAAGGAGATCAGCCCTGGGATTTCTTTGGAAGGAATGATGCTAAAGCTGAAACTCCAGTACTTTGGCCACTTCATGCAAAGAGTTGACTCATTGGAAGAGTCTGATGCTGGGAAGGATTGGGGGCAGGAGGAGAAGGGGACGACCTAGGATGAGATGGCTGGATGGCATCACTGACTCGATGGACTTGAATCTGAGTGAACTCCGGGAGTTGGTGATGGACAGGGAGGCCTGGTGTGCTGCGATTCATGGGGTCACAAACAGTCGGACACGACTGAGCGACTGAACTGAACTGAACTGATATATTATGTAGCATAAGAATAAGACCAATATTGTATAACTATAAATGGAAGATAACCTCTAAAATTGTGAATGACTATGTTGTATACCTGAAATTTATATATCAATTATAACTCAATAAAAAATAAAACACATTATTTTCCTTTTTACTGTGTTGATATTTTCATTGATAGTGTAAAAGCAATATTGGGAAAAATTGTGATGCATTAAAACAAATCAAACAGTAGTATAAAACTGTACTAAACAGTGATTTTTTTCACAACTAGATAAACACAGTTAAAAAATTGTTTCATTTAATTGCATCTTTAAGGAATGAGTATAAGTAATTTTCTAAGTGTCATTCCTTGAATTGTAATTTTTAATTCTATGTAATGAAAGGAAAAATATGCACAATGCATTTCTGTAGCAGATGGAAATATAATGGGAGCCCTAAATTATTTTTGTCATTGTGTTGTGGGGTCAACTAGCCACTTTTTAAACAGAAAGTCATTTTTACCTGAGCGGATGATAGACATAAAAGTTATAGATAATCAAGACTTGGATGTCTAGTAGATATCTTTCTTACAAATTAATAAAGCAGTGCTTTATTTCAAGAAAAAATAATTAAACATAATGTGACAACAAGTGGTGGGCTAAGAGAGAGCACTAAACACAAGGACCAAGTGAAGTCCCGGGCAGTTCTGACTATCGAATGGCTGTAAGCGGAGACAGGGTAAGAGAATCTCCTGAAGACAGCTCCGAGCTGTCCTGAACACTCTTCGTGGCCTCCTTCAGGAGCTCTGAGCCCAGGCAAAACTGCATTTGCTTGTCTTTGGCAGTTTTCATTCTCTTTCTGCATTTTTTGCCAGTGGGCTCTCTGCCATCAGAATGTGTCTATCCTTCACATTTCTGTGTTCTGCTGTGTGCATATGCACTAGAGATTCCTTGGGACTCTCTACTTATCATTAAACGTGAATCTCTAGCAATGGGGAGATCTTAGGCCCATTGGGATAGTAGTTTCAGTACATTAGGGGTTTTTGTTGTCCTGTAAATAAAACTTAAGCCCAGGCCTTCTGGCCTGTTATGGCAATATCTCCCTGTCCTCATTTCAGGATAATAGTCTGGTGAAAGAAATAGCGTCTTTTTCTTCCTTTAGTTTTTAAAGTAACTTTACTTATTTATTGTTATGACTGTTGTGGGCTGTGCAGGGTCTTGCCTGCTGTGCGGGCTTTTTCTCTAGTCGCTGAGTGGGGACCACTCTCTAGTTGTGGTGCATGGGGTTCTCACTGCTGTGGCTTCATTTCTTGCGGAGCACAGGCTTCAGTAGTTGCCGTGTGTGGGCTCATACTTGTGGCTCCTGGGCTCTTCAGCACAGGCTCAGTAGTCGTGGCACAGGGTCTTAGTTACTCCACAGAATATGCGATGTTCCCAAACCTGTGTCTCCTGCGTTGGCAGGCAGATTCTTTACCACTGAGCCACCAGGGAAATCCCTGCCTTTAGTGTTAATCTATCATTTAAATGGTTGGCTCTGCTCTGCTTAGTCGCTCAGTCATGTCCGACTTTGCAACTCCATGGGTTGTAGCCTACCAAGCTCCTCTGTCCATGGGGATTCTCCAGGCAAGAGAACAAGAGTAGGTTGCCACGCCCTTCTCAGGGGATCTTCCCAGCCCAGGGATCGAGCCCAGGTCTCCTGCATCGAGGGCGGATTCTTTACTGTCTGAGCCACCAGGAAAGCCCAATGGTTGATGAATCCATTGATGAACAACTCATCAACACTTGGATCCATTCTGGGCTTCCATTTCCTGGAAGAAATAGGTAGAATTCTTGGCTTTCTTCTTGCACAACCTTGTTTCCTTCTCCAGTCCTTTTGAAGTTGACTGATGTACAAATATCTGGACAAAATAAAGTGCTGGGATTGCACAGTCAAGTGTCTAGTGATGGGTTATAATAAACCGAGGAGAAGCGAAAGAAACATTCAGTGGGATTTTGCACATTCAAGATGGAAAACAAAGTCAATGTTTAGACTTAATTAGCGCAACACCTATCTTTGGCCTCATTTCTCCGGGTTTCTTGGTTCTGTTTCTGGGTAGTTTGTTCTTCCATGGTTCCTCAGTCCTAGTGAAATAATGGGACAATGGCAGTCCCATGACACTCAGTTCATGAAAGGCTTTATATGTGGAAAGGAAGATGAAAGGGTAGGGAGTGGGCTCAACATGAAATGAACAGTCATTGTGTGCCAGGCACTGTAGGATGCTTTCAATTCTCAAATAAACTAAAGAAGAGTTAATATTTTGACTTATGAGAAAACTGAGCCTTTGAATGATTAAGTAATATGCCCAGATCAATAATAACTGATAAGCGGTAGAGCCCAGAATCTGAATGAGGTTTGCCTGATTTTTAAAGTCTGCACTCAAAATAGGCTTAAACAGCTTTATGCAAAGAGTCTTCCATGAATAGTTATCCCTTGGCAACAAGCGAAGGAAGATGGTCCGTTTTGACTGTGTTCTTTATCCAGGAATAGAGGGTGGAGGGAGAATGGGGACCACTGGGAGTGAATTTATAATTTATCAAGAGGTGGCTAGGTTCTACCACAGTCTTACTATTTGACTCCAGGAAAATCTATTTTCTTCTCTGTGACTTAGTTTACAACCAGATTTTTTGGAAAAACAACAAAACAACAACAACAGTCTCACTGTTTGAAGGGCTTAATAAAAACTTAGATGAAAGATCATATAAAAACCCTATGTATGAACAGGAAGTACATATGTATGAATATAAATAATAGATATTAAATACTCTATTGAAAAGCTTTCTATACAGAGCAACTTCGATTTAGTTTCACTATCATACGAGAGTTTTTTCTTAAAATTAGGCCCCATATCTTTATCAAGGAGTCCTAAAATGTTAGAACTGAAAGTGATTTTGGACATTAGCAAGCCTAACATTCTCATTTTTGGACTGAAGACAATCTCGTTTTCTTTTTCCCTTACATGGCCTAGTGCCTTGACTTGTATATAGCATTATTAAATAGCAAATGAATAAATAGTGAATGTTTTGTATATGCTTTGTCATTTGACCTCACCCCTGTACCTCTGTGAATGAGAATACAGGAGCAATCTGTACCTTGGATCACATTTTATACAATCATTAATCACTCCTTTAAGAGTTTAGTTGTTTTTATGAGCTTTTCCCTCTTGAAATGACCTTTACTAACAGCTGAGGTTTAGCTTAGAATATGAAATGTGAATTCAGTGTACTGAAACCCTTTGTAGGAAACAAAACATTCCAGTGTCTTGATTGAATTAGGCCTACAGTGATGACAAAATCCGTGTTTGGGTGACAGGATGACACTGTTGCTCGACAAGGCTGGGAATTGTAACGGCAAGTTCCCCTGCACCTCAGGCCTAGCTGGCTCTGTGGCTGTGTAAGCCCATGCAGGTATGTGTAACCCACACAGGTGAGCAAGTAATGCTCTGCTGTCACCCTCTCTAAATTCGTAATAATTTGTATCTAGTGGGCCTGCATTGTGATTTTGCACTGAACAATGCAAATTGCATAGCCAGTACTGCCTGGCTCCCTGTGTGTACTTGAGCATTTTCTCTCTTCTTATAAGTTCCCCACCTTCTTTCTCAAAGGCAGAGCTATCACTTGCTCCCATTTTGCTGAGATCTGAAACATTCGTGAGGTCTTTAACCTAATAGATAGCCAACAGGCACATGAAAAGGTATTCAATATTGCTCATTATCAGAGACATGCAAATCAAAGACACAATGAGGTATCACTTCACACTGGTCAGAACGGCTATCATCAAAGAGTCTACAAATAATAAATGCTAGAGAAAGTGTGGAGAAAAGGGAATCCTCGTACACTGTTGGTGGGAATGTAAATTGGTACAGTAACTATGGAAAACAGTCTGGAGGTTCCAAAAAAAAAACTAAAAATAGAGTCACCATATGATCTAGCAATCCTGGGTATATATCTAGAGAAAACTGTAATTTGAAAAGCATGCACCCTAATGTTCAAAGCAGCATTGTTCACAATAGCCAAGACATGAAAATAACCTAAATGTCCACTGACAGATGAATAGATGAAGGTGTGGTATACGTGTATGTGTATACATGTGGGTACACACACACATACAATGGAATATTATTACTCGTCCAGAAAAAGAATGAAATAATGTCATTTGCAGCAACATGGACAGACCTAGGGGTTGTCATATTAATTGCAGTCAGACAGAGAAAGACAAATATCATGTGATATCACTTATACATAGAATCTTAAAAAAATGATACAAATGAATTTATTTACAAAACAGAAATAGACTCACAGACATAGCAAATTTATAGTTACCAAAGGGGAAAGTGGGAGACAGATAAATTGAGAGTTTGGGATCAATAAATACACACTACTATATATAGGATTGGAGAAGGCAATGGCACCCTACTCCAGTACTCTTGCCTGGAAAATCCCATGGATGGAGGAGCCCGGTAGGCTGCAGTCCATGAGTTGTGAAGAGTCTGACGCGACTTAGTGACTTCACTTTCACTTTTCACTATCTAGTGGGCCTGCATTGTGATTTTGCACTGAACAATGCAAATTGCATAGCCAGTACTGCCTGGCTCCCTGTGTGTACTTGAGCATTTTCTCTCTTCTTATAAGTTCCCCACCTTCTTTCTCAAAGGCAGAGCTATCACTTGCTCCCATTTTGCTGAGATCTGAAACATTCGTGAGGTCTTTAACCTTAATAGATAGCCAACAGGCACATGAAAAGGTATTCAATATTGCTCATTATCAGAGACATGCAAATCAAAGACACAATGAGGTATCACTTCACACTGGTCAGAACGGCTATCATCAAAGAGTCTACAAATAATAAATGCTAGAGAAAGTGTGGAGAAAAGGGAATCCTCGTACACTGTTGGTGGGAATGTAAATTGGTACAGTAACTATGGAAAACAGTCTGGAGGTTCCAAAAAAAAAACTAAAAATAGAGTCACCATATGATCTAGCAATCCTGGGTATATATCTAGAGAAAACTGTAATTTGAAAAGCATGCACCCTAATGTTCAAAGCAGCATTGTTCACAATAGCCAAGACATGAAAATAACCTAAATGTCCACTGACAGATGAATAGATGAAGGTGTGGTATACGTGTATGTGTATACATGTGGGTACACACACACATACAATGGAATATTATTACTCGTCCAGAAAAAGAATGAAATAATGTCATTTGCAGCAACATGGACAGACCTAGGGGTTGTCATATTAATTGCAGTCAGACAGAGAAAGACAAATATCATGTGATATCACTTATACATAGAATCTTAAAAAAATGATACAAATGAATTTATTTACAAAACAGAAATAGACTCACAGACATAGCAAATTTATAGTTACCAAAGGGGAAAGTGGGAGACAGATAAATTGAGAGTTTGGGATCAATAAATACACACTACTATATATAGGATTGGAGAAGGCAATGGCACCCTACTCCAGTACTCTTGCCTGGAAAATCCCATGGATGGAGGAGCCCGGTAGGCTGCAGTCCATGAGTTGTGAAGAGTCTGACGCGACTTAGTGACTTCACTTTCACTTTTCACTTCCATGCATTGGAGAAGGAAATGGCAACCCACTCCAGTGTCCTTGCCTGGAGAATCCCAGAGATGGGGGAGCCTGATGGGCCACCATCTATGGGGTCGCACAGAGTTGGACTCGACTGAAGTGACTTAGCAGCAGCAGCAGCATATATAGATAGATAAACAAAAAGGACCTCCTTATAGCACAGGGAACTATACTCAGTATCTTGTAGTAACCTATAATGGAAAACAGTCTAAAAAAGAATAGAATATGTGTGTGTGTGCGTTGTGTAAGTGAATCACTCTTTGTGGTACACTTGAAATTAGTGTAACATTGTAAATTAACTATACTTCAATTTAAAAAATAAAATCACTAACCCTGTCCTCCAGAACCCAAACTGTGATGTTTATGCCTTTTGCTAAATTAGTGGGATGAAATGAACATGTATTAATCGTTGACTTATTTCATTTCACCATCACCTCAAAACTGTGAGTAAGAGCTATTATTTGGATTTTACAAAAGAGAGTACTGAGGCTCAGGGAAGTTGGTAAGTGGCAGGGTTTATGCATTGAATTCTGATTTGTATGACTCCAAAGCCCATCCCATTTCTCTACCTTTGCTTATCTGAAACCTGTCAAACTTTCCCTTGGATCAAAGCACGGACCAATGACATTTTCCATCGTTTGTACACCCTTACATTTTGCACAAGACCTTTCCCAGTTGTTTGGTTAACAGCTAGGATTCTAAACTCTGCCATGTCAGGGTTTTGGATAGAAACCGACTTTCCCCGGACCACCTACGAAGCAGCATCATTGCTCTAACTGATGGGAGTGGGGAGTTGGTAAAGCAGACTTGCAGCTTAGAGAACTGACAACTGACGTGCTCTGGGATTTGAGACTGAGCCAAAATGCATGTGTCTCACTCAGCAACACCTGCAACTGTGTCGTACTAAATGCACATACTCATTGCTTTTACAAACCTCTGTCCAGCATCAGCGTTGTGCTGGGCACTGTACTAGGCCCTGCAGAGACTGTAATGAAGAAGACACAGCCTGGCGGAAGGTGTAAACTCTTGACTCTGCAGCATTTTGCCAGCCGTGGTTCTGAAGCTGAGGAGTCAGGCATCAAAGAGAATTTAGGAAATGGGTGGAATATTACTGCTGAAGCTCACTGGAGTTCTCCCTGGCCTGGACCCTGCTACAGATCAGGGTCACTGGTCATGTGGCATACCTATGCCTGTCCTAATTTGCATCCTTGGACTAATAGCTGGCTCTGACCAGTCTAGTACTCTCCTCTATTTCAGTAGACAGAAACTCAGTTTCTGAAAATTGACATGAAGAAGAGTTGAGCAGCTAACAAGTTCTGCCCTGGGTCCCTACTCTCTACCTGGCTACAGTGCTTTGTCAAACCATTGATTGTTTAATAGCCTCAAGAAGCCAGCAGGGCGAGGAGGCAGAATTATATTCAGCAAATGCAGGAATGGAGTATGGTTCTCTGTGAATGTTTCCATGGTAACAATGATAACAGCTTATATTTATAGACTCTCTATCTCCAAGGAACTCAAAGCGCTTTACAGACACATTATCTTCTTCTGTGGGGCAGAGGGAAGGGAAGAGGGAGACCAGGGGGGTGACAAGGGCAGGGGAGAGAGAAGGGGGCAGGCGATGGCAAAGGAGGAGGAAGAAGGAGAGGAAGGAAGGGTGAGAGGGAGGGAAAGTGAGTATGAGCAGGAGAGGAGAGGAGAGGGACAGAAGGCTGCGACCTGCTATTATGCACATTTCACAGATGACACAGAGTGGGGAAGTCAGTGACCCAAGGGGGCATGATAAGCCAGTGACAGATGGTAGATGGGATGGCCCTAGTGCCTCATGTAACTCCTGGAACCCTTGCTGTTGGCACTGGGCACACGCCTGGGTGAGCTGCCATCCCCCAGTCATCTAGTTCTGGATCAGCAGATAACTCCAGGATGTCAAAGGCAGTTTGGTTCAACTACTGTTGACATGAAACATGAAGACTATTTTTTTCCATGGAGAATCAGGGATAATGTCCAAACCCTTACAGCCAGAAAGCACCAGACAATCCCAGACAGCATCCCCAGGAGCAAGGGGCTTACATGTCCTGCTCATTTAAGACAAAGAGGACCACACACCGAGGCCTGCACATACTGATGGAGATGGTTCTTCGAATGGAGCCCATTTCAGCCTCCCTAGGACCTTTGGAGGGAATGCTTCTGGATAATTCCCCCTGAGACATGCATCTGCTCCATGAAGTGTGTGATGTTGCTTAAAGTTATTTGAAAGCTGTAGCCTATGAAACTGAATCTACCATTCTTTGTATAAAATCATCTGTATGTGTGAAACCAACCTCTTGTGGAGGAGGCCTAACCTCTAGGGTGGGATGGAATGGCTCTCAGACTCCTTCATCCTGGGGTCATTTCTGTCCCCTTTCTTCTTTAGTCAGAGTTTGTCAACCCTAGTCCCCATTTCTGACCCTCATAAGCCTGTTTTCCTGCCTCTTACTATTACCTCTCTACCACTTCACTTTGACCTTTGGAAAATAGGGTCTGTTTTCTTTTTTTAAAAGAGCCATTCTCTGCAGAGTATCTCTAACCCAGCCAGCAGTCCCCATGGCACCCCCGAGAGACAAAAACCATCCTCCACCAGGGTTTCTGGGGTCTTTACAAACAAACCGTGCCAGTTCCTGCAGCCCTGGACCTCAGCTTAAGCAATAGATGAGCTTCTTGCCTTTGGTCTGTTTAGGGTGCAGGGGCCCTTGGATGAAAGGGCTGGTAGTTTGGAAGTTCAGGGGCTGAGCCTCAGGAAAGTTTAAATATTTGATTTACAAATAGACTCTGACCCCCAAAGCAAAAAGAACTTAAATAAGGGACACTCTGAAGAAGAAAGAAATGGTTTGCTGGAGCCCCTGGCTCCCGCAACATGTTAGGCACTTCATGTGTAGCGATCAGGGCTCTGAGGCTGAATGTCCACACTGAATTTCTTTATCTTCCCCCAAGTCACAAGCTCCCTCTTACCCCCTGGCCTTGGGCTCCATGCGGAAGGAATCCTATTTTGTTTGCTACTATCTCCCCAGAGCAGTTTGGTGTCTGTTAGAAACTCAGTATTTATAAATAAATAATCTTCCTATTCCTGTGGCTCAACCCTGGTCCCCTCCATCCTCACACATTTTCTTGGTTTGCCTGTTCCTCTTTCAATGTGTGTGCGCTGTTACTTAGTCATGTCCAACTGTTGGCAACACCATGGACTGCAGTCCACCAGGCTCTCCTGTCCGTGGAATTTTCCAGCCAAGAATACTGGAGTGAGCCGCCTTTTCCTGCTCTGGGAGATCTTACTGACCTCTTCCAAAGTCTCAGATATGGTCCCCCTGCTTGTTCTTATATATTATCTTTCTCTGTCATAGCACTTACCACACAGTATGACTTTTGTTTATGTTCATATAAGTTTCTAGATGCCATTGAAAGGGGCTTTTGAGTGTAGAAAACATTATTCAAAGGTTTACTTTTTGCAACAGGTGATTGGATAAAGAAGATGTGGTACATATATACAATGGAACACTACTTAGCCATAAAAAAAATGCCACTTGCAACAACATGGATATAACTAGGGGTTATCATACAAAGTGAAGGAAAGCAAAAAGAGAGACAAATATCATATGATATCACTTATGTGTGGAATTAAAAATATGAAACAAATGAACCTACCTACAGAATAGAGACAGATTCACAGACATAGAGAATAGACTTGTTATTGCTAAGTGGGAGAAGGGGTTGAGGAGGAATGGATTGGGAATTTGGGGTTAGTAGACTCAAATTATTATATACAGAATGTATAAACAATGAGGTCCTAATGTATAGCAGAGAATTAGCAGGGTCCTAATGTATAGTAGGGTCCTAATATATAGCAGGGAACTATATTCAATATCCTGGATAAACCATAATGGGAAAGAATATAAAAAAAGAATGTACATATGTATATGAGTCATTCTGCTGCACAGCAGAAATGAACACAAAACTGTAAATGATCTACACATCACTAAAAAATAAATTTAAAAGAGAAACAAAACATCCCACAAAGATTTACTGTTTATGTTAAATGTTAATATTCCACTTATTAAAGTTAAAATTAGAAAAACATACTGTTTTTTTAGCTCAGCTTATAGCCTTCTATGGGGTCGCACAGAGTCGGACATGACTGAAGTGACTTAGCAGCAGCAGCAGCAGCAGCAGCATACATGTAATTATTTTATTTTTTGATCCAGCAGAGTTTAGCAACCACTTCTAAAGGTTCTATGAATATAGTTGATTATCTTTAAACATTCTAAGCTGTTATTAATTATATCTCTATACACATACATATTTAGTTTGCCAACCCTGCTCCCCATTTCTTATCCTTATAGACCTTATGAAATATATATATGTATAATATACATATTTTAATTACTAAAACTTTCTGGAGTACTTCAATGTTTATATACATTTAACCTCTTAATTTATAACTGTTGTTGTTTAGTCCCTAAATTGTGCTCAACTCTTGCAACACCATAGATTATAGCCTTCTAGGCTCCTCTGTCCATGGGATTCTCCAGGCAAGAATACTGGAGTGGGTAGACATTCCCTTCTCCAGGGAATCTTACTGACCCATGGATTGAACCTGCGTCTCTTGCTTGGCAGGTGGATTCTTTACCACTGCGCCACCTGGTTATAGGGCCCTAAATTTCTCTTACATGTTTCAGTAAATTTAACAAGAATTCAGCTTCCAATTTAAAACATAAAACTCCACATCACTCACTCATCAAGTATTTTAAATTGGCATTTCAAGGCTATGCCTCTAGTAGGCGCAATTCTTTTAAAACTTACCAGTAGTGCTCATGCTCAAATAGCAAATATACACAATTTCTTTCTTAATACACAATTATCAATACTATGGTTTGGTTCTCTCGTATCTTTCCATACAAACTTTTCACTTTTCTTGGTGTTAAGAAACACACATTCTCCCTCAAGGAACACAGTTGCCCTCCCAGTTACTTAGAAACAGAGTTTTGGCTAGGACATGGACTTCCCAGTAGTCATATATGGACGTGAGAGCTGGATCATAAAGAAAGCTGAGCACCAAAGAAATGACGTTTTTGAACTGTGGTATTGGAGGACTGTTGAGAGTCCTTAGACTGCAAGAAGATCAATCCAGTCAATTCTAAAGGAAACCAGTCCTGACTATTCATTGGAAGGACTGATGCTGAAACTGAAACTCCAGACTTTGGCCATCCGATGCGAAGAGCTGACTCATTTGAGAAGACCCTGATGCTGGGAAAGATTGAAGGTGGGAGAAGGGGACGACAGAGGATGAGATGGTTGGATGGCATCACTGACTCAATGGACATGAGCTTGAGCAAGCTCCAGGAGTTGGTGTTGGACAGGGAAACCTGTCATGCTGCAGTCCATGGGATCACAAAGAGTTGGACGTGACTGAGTGACTGAATTGAACTGTACTTATGCATGACCATGATGGGCTTTATATAAATGGTTATAAAGTTGTATGTTTTCACACCAAAGAGTTCAGTCTCCTAAGCCCCTGGCCACTTCATCTAATTCTTTCTTCACCCAAGAAGTCTGCAGCTCCTGTTTTTGCTTGTCACTTGAGTAGATTTTGTATTTTGGTATTTTAACATTTGCTAATACATTTATGGGCTTCCCTGGTGGCTCAGATGTTAAAGCGTCTGCCTCCGATGCGAGAGACCCGGGTTGATCCCTGGGTCGGGAAGATCCCCTGGAGAAGGAAATGGTAACCCACTCCAGTATTCTTGCCTAGAGAATGCCGTGGACAGAGAAGCCTGGTAGGCTACAGTCCACGGGGTTGCAAAGAGTTGGACACAACTGAGCGACTTCATTTCACTTAATACATTTATAAGTATAGTAACTCTAGCTTGAACTTGATGGAACTGGAAGATCTGCAACCATTATCTTCTTGCTAATAATGAATAAATTTGACCTTGAGGGAGTTTTCTTTTACATTCTCAGTATCATACCACCTAAGTCTCCTGCATTGCAGGCAGATTCTTTACCATCTGAACCACCAGGGAAGCCCATACCACTCTTAGGTCTATTTAACTTGAAATTCTGTTGGATTTTGTTTGACTCCTCACGACTCTGGAAGTTAGAGTCTCTGCCTGCTGCTCCTTGTCTTCTCCATCGGATTGTGACCTTTCTGAAGACAGGATAAGATGACTTGTCCAGCGTTGTAGGCCCAGAAATCAGCACACTGCTTGACACAGAATAAACATTATTGCTACTTGGTCTTCAGTTGAAGACCAGCAAAGCTCACTTGTAGCTGAACAACTTGTGTTTACTGCTCCTTGCAAAGAGGGAGACCCTCACCATGGGCAGCCATAGAGCCTGTCAGTAAGAAGGTGCTAGAAAGGATTTAGGATGCAACAACATGGGTGGACCTGGAGATTAGCATACTAAGTAAAGTAAGCTTGGCAGAGAAAGACAAATATCGTGTCACGTGTGTGGGGAATCTTAAAAATGATACAAATGAACCTATTTATAACACAGAAACAGACACATAGACATAGAAAAGACACAGTTACCAAAGCAGGAAGGGGGAGCATAAATTAGGGGTTTGGGATTAGCAGATATACACTATTATACATAAAATAGATAAATAACAAATTCCTACTGTATAGCACAGGGGACTATTAATATATTCAATATCTTAAAATAACTAACACAACATTGTAAATCAACTATACTTCAATTTTTTTAAAAGTCAGATTTTGAGGTAATTACAAAAAAGGAGAAAAAAAGGACTTAGGAAAGGATTTGGTCTTGCTTGTCTTAGGTGAATTGGGGTTGGGTTTAAAGAGGCAGGGCTTTGCTCTGAACGGAATGCTACCTGGAAGCAGAGTTAATTCTGTGATTGAGGACTGGAGACGAGACGAGGTTAAAGTGGACTAGAGGTGCGGGCTAGAGCGAGGTTAAAGATGGAACTGGTAAAGAAATAGCAGCCATGCCTACTAGTCAGGTTAGGGGACACAGTCATTTTGAAGATTTGGACAGTGATCACGTTTTGTCTGCTGAGACACGATCACTGTGTTCTTGTTTTGGTCTGACTGTATCGCGGTCACAGAGTAGCCTGCCCTACTCATGTGTGAAATGGATTCTTTTTCTCAGAACACCAAGCCCTGGCCCTGAGTACAGGGCCAGTTTATAGCAATGCCAAGGTTTAACAGGAGAACCGGGCTGGCTCCAGGGCAGACTTTAGGACAGTTCTATTTTTCCAGGGTCCTATTTCCACTGCATTTCAGGTGTAGTAAATCCGCAGATTTACTGGGCTTCAGAGACTGGCTAATATAAGATCTCAAGACCCCAAACTTCTTTCTCCCTCTCCCTTAGCCACCTCTGTCTTTAACATGCATTCTTCAGCGTAGCAACGCTCTGTACCTTAGAGTCAGGGAACACACAGGGTGACCAGCAGCTAAAACCAGCTGTCCAGGACCCATCTGCCCTTCTTCATGTGGGGTCAGGCTAGTCAGTTCTTGCTTCTCCTCCTTAAGCCATATTTTCCATCCCCCGTTGCTGGGGTTGGCAGAACTGGCATAGCCCAGGCTCTCAGCCCCCTGCTGTTGACTTGCCAAAAATATTTCTGCAACTGGAATTCAATTTGGAAAATGTTTTACAAATAGAATCTCTTGGGATAACATTTTAATTTCCCTGATCAAAGTATGGTGTGCTATTCTTTGGATGCTAGCTCCCCAATGGTTTAGAAATGGAGATCTTAACTAATTAATCCTAGTCCTTCATTTTATCCTAGTACTGAATTTTGACATCTTTAAAACACACAAAGATCTTGAACATAAGAACACTTGGAGTGTACATAGATATTTAAGATCCTGCCTCAGAGAACTTGTTAATTCTCCAAGGCCTTTGACCGGGGGAATGGGAAGTTCACAACTGGTCTGGTTATGTCATTTACTCGCTGACAAACCTATCCCTGTACTCCACTCTCACCAGTTGTGCTGAGTTGTTTTGAAAAACATTTAACTATGTTTTTTTTCCCCTAAACTTTCGTATTTTTAGTTGAAAGAAAATTACTTTGGAGTATTGTGTTCGCCTCTGCCATGCATCAGCATTAGTCAGCCATAGGTACACTTGTGTCCCCTCCTTTATTAACCTCCCTCCTACCTTCCACTCTTTCTCACCACTCTAAGTTGTTACAGAGCCCTGGTTTGAGCTCCCTGAGTCATACGGCAAATCCCATTGGTTATCTATTTTACACACAGTAGTGAACCGTGAACTTCCAGATGTTCAAGCTGGTTTTAGAAAAGGCAGAGGAACCAGAG
>SJYC01083475.1:0-12822 GCA_006408675.1 Madoqua kirkii | reverse complement strand
AATCCTATTCTTCCACCATCTTAGGACCGCCCAGCTAACCTAGAGTTATTTTAAAGTTAGTGCATGTAATCCAAATATTTTACAGTTTCTAGAGACATCTCTTTGCACTTGACTTTCTATATCATTTCCATCTTGGTCAAAGAATAAATTCTGTATAATTTCTGTTTTATTAAATATATTAAGATTTGTTATGCACACACTGATGTGTGTGTATTTGTATGTATGTGTTTCATCTACACAGCAGGGTGTGGCTGGAGCCTCAGCAGCAGGTCTGAGTACAGACTGCAGGTGTCTGGGGAGCGCTGTGCTGCACAGCACAGAAGTAAGTGCCCGAGTCTGTGGTCTGAGAAGAAGAAATGTGCAGTGAGCTGCGGCGTTCTGTAGGGACTGTGGTGGCCATTAATCTTCCATCCTGCTTTGTCCCTGAAGGAATGTAAAACAGATGTATAAGGTGGCCCCCAGAGTTCTGAAGATACCAATTCACACTCTGTGGGGAAGTGGAAAAATTACACTGAAGCATGTAGCTGGCTCCCTCCTGGAGACTCAGAGCTGGGGGGCTCTGCTCCACATCCACCCCTCGCACACCTGATGAGGAAAGAGAAACAGTCACTGGTGAGGGTCACTGTAACTCCTACTAAACCCTGAAAGTGCCCTCCTCATCCCCATAGATGATGAGAAGGATAAAAAGTCTGCACGACTTGTCAGTTCCTCTCCCTCCTTCAACAATAGAGCAGCGCCTCATTCCTTCAGATCCCCTGTGGGGCAGCCCCAACTCACAGCAAACCTGGACAAACAAAAGCCCCAGCACAGTGCCTGCTAGCCTTTTCATGATGCTTCTTCTTCTTGCTGGCAGATTTTCACTGTAAGACACCAAACTAAGCCCTGAGGGAGTGAGTGTCGTAAGTCGTTCCTGCTTCTGCAGCCAGTCAGCTCACCCAACAAATCCTGCTCAGGAGATGCTGACAGGACGCCCCACCCTCCCACCACAACCAACTCCCACCACAACCACCAGTACGCGCTGGCCAGGGGTAGAGTAGGAAATAGAAAGATCATTATTTTATGATTTGAGGGACATTTTCTGAGAACATTTAGGCGAAGGCAGACCCTGATTAGGAATTTGGGGGAGTTTTAGGGGAAACAAAGCAAAAATTAACTGTATAGCCCCATCTTGCTTTCACATGGCATGGATGCAGTAGATTCTTCCATGATGAAATGCTTTTTTCCCAGAAATTCTGAGGATCCAGCTTTTGCTTCTCTTATGCTCTCTCTTGTGGTTCTAAAGGGTGGTCGTGAATCAGTATCAGAAGTTACTCTTATTGGCTCTTATTGGCTGGAATACTTTGCTATATTAAATGGTATTTTTAAATTTATTTTTTAATTAATTTATTTTTAATTGGAGGATAATTGCTTTACAATGTTGTGTTGGCTTCTGCCATACAATGATGCGAGTCAGCCAGAAGTATACATACGTCCCCTCCCTTTGAACCTTCCCCTCATTCCTCTAGGTTGTCACAGAGCACTGTGTTGAGCTCCCTGCATCATACAACAACTTCCCACTAGCTATCTCTTTTGCTTATGGTAGTGATATGCTTCAAAGCTATTCTCAATTCATCCTACTCTCTCCTTCCCCTCCTTTGTGCAAAGTCTTTTCTCTATGTCTGCATCTCTATGTTTCCCCTGCAAATGGGGTCCATCAACAGATGAACGGATAAAGAAGTTGTGGTACCTATATACATGTGATACCTATATACAATGAAACATTACTCAGCCATAAAAAAAAAAATTTGAGACATTTCTAGTGAGGTGGATGAAACTAGAGCCTGTTAAACAAAGTGAAGTAAATCAGAAAGAGAAAAACAAATATCACATATTAATGCATATATATGGATTCTGTAAAAGTGGTGCTGATTACTTTAAAAGTTATATATACATTTATTTTAAGCTAAGGTTGCATAAAGAGCAATATTAGTTATCTTAACCACTAGCTGGACATTGAAAATTGAATTGTAATAGTTTTATTTTTATTAAAACATCTATAATTTTATTTTTTTAATAAATTAAATAAAATTCCTATTGTAAATACATTTTTAAACTGTTGCTTACTAGTTTTGTATTCTACTTGTTAATTTTAGTAAGTGATTTTAGAGAAAAATAAGTATTTTTGAAACCATATGAAGATAATTTTAGTTTGTACTCTTATCTCAGACTCTGTAAATAATATCTATTCTCTGTTAGTAGATTTGGGGGTAAAAGGGATGGAAAATGAGGACCTGTATATTTTCACTGCAGTTAAACTAAAAGTGATCTGCAGGCGCTAACATTCAGATGGACAGTTCAAGGATGCTTCAGTAGTAGTAACACATAAGCCTAGTTGCTCCAAGGCATGTGGGATCTTAGTTCTCCAACCAGGGATTGAATCTGTGTCCCCTGCATTGGCAGGCAGATTCTTTACCACTGAGCCACCAGGGTAAGCCCCACGTGCTGCTTGCTTGCCTGCATGCTAAGTCTCTTCAGTCATGTCCAACTCTTCACAGCTCTAGGGTCTGTAGTCCACCAGGCTCTCATGTCCATGGGATCCTCCAGGCAAGGATACTGGAGTGGGTTGCTGTGCCCTCCTCCAGGGGATCTTCCCAACCCTGGGATCAAACCCTCATCTCTCTCCTGCAGCTTCTGCAGCAGGCAGATTCTTTACTGCTGAGCCAAAGGGGAAACCCCATCTGCTGCTTAGGGACTATCAAAAATGATGAAAACTCTTTACAGAAGCAGGGTTTCCAGACTTGCGTAGAAAGTGAAAAATTATTATTCATTTAATTTTTGTTTCTTTCAAAAAACTTCTTCATGGGAAATGTGAATGTTCTAGACTAGAACAATAACATTTCAATTTTTCTCAGAGAAAGAGTAGTTTGTTTCTGGTAAGTGGAACAACTATAACACATCCGAGTCCAGACTTGGCCCTGGATCCAAATGAAACAAGCCTTTGGTACAGGGAGAATTATTTGTATGTTTCCCACTTCTTATGTTGGGGCTAGCACACTAAAACCAACATTTTATTGACATGAGGAGGAGCCACAACAAATTATTAACACCTCTTTACTTTATTGCTATGCTAAAATTATGATTCTGACACACATCAAAATTCTTCTCGGCTACATCAATAAACTTGGTGCTTCTTCCTTGTCCTCTTTCTCTTCTTTTCTTTAGCCACCTTCTTCTCTTCTCCTTCCCTTCATTTTTCTCATTTCTTACTGTTCTCTGACTCTCCTTCTAGATGACTCTAGATTTGCTCTCGTGACTGCTCTCCCGCTGTGTCTCCACTTCTTCCCACCAGGGAGATACAGGTGCAGCCCCGTCTGTCCCAGTGTGCTTCTCTCACGATGCAGTAGTACACAGCGGCGTCTCTCAGGGTGACCTAGGGCAGGACCAGGGTGCTGGAGTTTCTGTCTGAAGCTATGTGCAGAGAGGCCATGCTGCTGTTCACTGTGCCTCGTAAGCCATGAATGACATACTGTGGACTCTGAATGGTATTTTGCAGATACCAATGTATATATTCATCTCCACCAATGGTAGAGAGGTTAACAAGGAAGGTTTACATCTTCTCCTTCAGCACAATCCATGGAGTTGGGCTGTGTGGTCTTAGCATCAATCACAGTCCCTAAAGGGTCAAGAAAATAAAATTAGCCCCTGACCACAAGTCAGTGTAATTCTGTGAATCAAGCATACAACATTCCCATAACTGTCTGGACCTAACCCCTATTCCAGTGTTTTTATCTATGTCCTGCAAAATATCATTGGTGTTTATTATACAGAGACCAAAGACACATGGCAAGAATCTGAGACTCTATAGCCTTTATCTCATGGGTCCTTTGCTCAGTAAACCCAGGGATTTCTTACAAACTGCTTATTGCTAAGTGCTCTTCTAGGATCATGGCTGTGATTTAACCTGTCATGTAGGAGTTTGTGCTCCCTAAAAAATGCATAGATCAGTTCTCAATTCCATCGTTATAATGCTAAATAGAGCACAGAGAGGGTAGAGAGCAAATAACACTTCATGGCCCTTTGACCTCAAGTCATCCCTTGTAGACACAGAACACTTACCCAAGGTCAGAAACACGGTTACTACAGTCACCAGCCTCATATTTCAAGGAAAAACCAGGGTCATGGGCTCAGAGCTCAGACTTGTGTCTGCTCCTAGGCTTGTTTCCACAAAACAGAAAGAACTGCTGCTGATAGAGACTTGGAACCAGAGCAGGCATCAGTGTGTTGTTGCCAGGATCTGTCAGCCAATGATCAAGCAGCTCCTTGTCTAAGTCTTCCTTCCCTGTTTTAGTCATGTCCTCCAAAGAAGGAGAGACATCCCCAACTCACACGGTGTCTGCTGCCATCCTCTGTGAAGTTTAAAGTCTGGCTCTGTAAAAGGAACACCGATCACACTGATATGTCTATCCAGAGCCATTGTTCTGTCATTTGGTTCCTTAAAGAAATTGGCTGGTGTTCTATGAAGCTTATGGAAAACATTAATTAATACCAGAAAACTGTACTGAGCTCTGTGTTGTAAGGAGATGAAAATTTCCATCCACATTCCAGAAAATGTATGTGAAACTCCACAGCAGGCAGTGATGTTCTCTGGAGGACAGAAAATATTAATAGCATTGAGACTAAAGCTATACAACCTGGAGTTCTGGGCTTCTGTAAAGGTCCTTGGAATCATGTGTCTACCACCATCTAGGTAAACATTTCTCAATGCATCTGTTCTTGATATAGTAACTGATGACTCAGGTGGTGTTCTGCTGGGGGCCAGTGTGAGGAACTCTGCTCATGGCAAAGGTCATGAGGAAGGATGCTTAGCATAGGCAAAAGTGTGATAAAGCCTCAGGAAACCCCCTGTTCCCGAGCATCTACCTTAAAACCAGAGTACTTTATGAGGAGCTCTCCCCCATAACCATTTCTTTTGGAGAAGGAGTTAACTTGGAGCTCCAGTTAATAAAAATTCCTGGGCGTGACATGAGTGTTTCAGCTTACAAACTCTGAAGATTCTCTAGCTTGCCTGATCAAGTTCGTAGGCCACATGTGATTGTTTACAGCCTCCCAGTTGTGAGAGGTATGGGATGCTTTAAAACTTTCTAAATACAGACTCTTTTGAGAAGTTAAAGATTATTAGTATAGTATTAGTGGGTTGATGAGGAATTATATTGGTGAAAGGTTTTTTCATTTGTCATGCCAATAATTACTGCTAATTCCCTGCCCTGGGTGTGACAAGGGTCTCTCAGGTCAAACCTCTCTGCTGACAGACTAGCTCATGTGACAACCTCTCAACCATAAACAGCACAGAAGTTTTGGAGTATTTTGAGAGTCTTAATTAGCACAGGGCTATCCTTAGGCACCTGGGAATATATTAATCAATGTATTTGGAATATAGAAAAGGAAATATAGTAGTTTTTGATGTTAGCAATATCAGACTTTTTGAGTTAATGAATTTTCTCTTTTGTTATAGATCACTGTACTTTGTTATAAATCACTGTGTCCTTGCTATGTAAAAATGTAACTTTATCACTATCTTAAGACTAAGTAGATCTTAAGGGGAACATTGGTGAAAGGATTTTCATTTGTTGGGCTGATGTTTGCTGCTAAATCTCCATATTCCCTGCCCTAACAATAAATATAACTGGCATATAGGAGAAATAAGTATTAACCTTTAAGCATATAGGAGAAATAAGTATTAACCTTTAAGATTAATCATGTTAAACCTTGGGTTAAGTAAATTTCTTTCTTGATTGTAACTCACTACACCTTCACCCTATAGGAATGCAACTTTATTTGGAAGTTGGCACCTGATTGAAGAAAAAATCACCCCTGGGAAAATAAGTTTTCTGGTTAACTGACTGGTATCAGAAAGGGCCATAAAATGTCAGCAGACCTCATGGTCAGAAGATGATGTAAAAACTCATAAGACCTTTGTATAATTTTATATGAAGCACCTGATTGTGACAAGGGTCAGGTCTGCTAACCCCCACGTGACTCTGTATTCATCCCTATGTATAACAAAAGGTATAAAACAAACCTGAAAAAATAAATAAATGGGATCAGTTTCTGGAAAGACTGACTCTCCCATGTCATTTCTTTCTTGCTCCCCGTTTTCCTGGCTGAATTCCCATGTGATATGGGAGTATGCACCAAGCCTCCTAACTCTGCCTGGGCTTCTAAGATCAGACCAGGGAGGCCTCAGTGCCTCCTCTCCCTCGGGAGAATGGAAAGACGCCTGTGGCCTACGTAAGTGGTGATTGGTATTCCACATAAGCCAGTCATTCAGCCTCTTTTTCTCCACTAATTTTCCTACTACACTATCCGTTTCTGATCTCTCTATATCTGTAATTAGATAGTTTTACTAGGACACCTACTCCACCCCCACCTTCGAATTACCCTGGATCCACCAGGGCTGGACCCCAGCAGTGTTCACCTCATTCTTCTTGAAGAGTGATCTTTAATCCTCGTGTTCTCTATGCCCTCATTTATAGGTGCTGTGCACCAAGGATGCTGAAGCAGAGAGAAAAGACAGGAAGGAATGCAAACAAAATCGGGGTGGTGTGTAGGGTGGACATTAGTGGTAGAAAAAGTCAGGGGAAGGTATAAAAGCATAAGTAATAAGGAAGGGAAAAGATCATCAGAGAAGGGAAACAGAGAAAGTAGTGTTCAGGAAGGTACATGGAAAGGGCTTAGGCTGTTGGGCTAAGATGCCCAGAATCCTTGACCACAGACACTCAGCCAGGGATTATAAAGTACAAGTTATCAAAAGAGAATAACATCTCCCCAATGTTGGGATGTTGGGACCATGGTAAAGTCTCTGTCAGGGAAGATCACTCATTCCAACTCCACTGACCACAGCGGGTGGTTCCATTTGAATCCTTCCTTCATCACCTTTCTACTCTCATCAATTCAAAAACAGCCTCAGTTCTCCATCCTAGTCTCTGCAAATGGCAAGATAGGTGGTCTATAAACCCAACAACCATCTCCAGCCTCAAAACTGTATTGTGTGTAATATATCACATGTCACCCATTATGTAAAGGAACAGTATGGGTGGTGGAGAAGTTATGCTGAAATATGGATAGCAGATATTTTTTGTATGTAATACAAGTCTGTTGTCCCATGTTCAGTTCTAAGTGTTGCTTCCTGACCTGCATACAGATTTCTCAAGAGGCAGGTTAGGTGGTCTGGTATTCCCATCTCTTTTAGAATTTTCCACAGTTTATTGTGATCCAGAGTCAAAGGATTTGTAATAGTCAATAGATTCCCCTAAATCCTGAAATCAAGTGCAGAGAAGGGCCTGTTCAACAGATTTGACTCCTGTACCCCAGAGATCAGCCCTGGGTGTTCTTTGGAAGGAATGATGCTGAAGCTGAAACTCCAGTGCTTTGGCCACCTCATACGAAGAGGTGACTCATTGGAAAAGAATCTGACGCTGGGAGGAGTTGGGAGCAGGAGGAGAAGGGGATGACAGAGTATGAGATGACTGGATGGCATCATCGACTCGATGGATGTGAGTCTGAATGAACTCTGCGTGTTGGTGATGGACAGGGAGGCCTGGTGTGCTGCGATTCATGGGGTCGCAAAGAGTCGGACACGACTAAGCGACTGAACTGAACTGAACTGAACTGATAGGCAATATACTAAAATGCTGAAAGGTGTGTTGGAACAAATACCTTTTCAAATAAAAGCATGCAAATCTGTAGCTTTTAAATGTAGAGACAGCCTGCTCAGAAATATCTGAATCAATGGTGGGAAACATCAGAACCTGATATCATGAAATGCACTGAATTAGAGATGCAGCCTTTAGAGGTAATGGCTTCTCTTGCGACTGAGGATGGAATCTACTGGACGGAACATTTGGATCTTACTCTTCCTTTGGATTTCTATTTCCTTTTTTCTTTCTTTCTTTTTTTTTTTTTTTGGAACTCTTTCAGAAATAAAAGTGACTTTGTAGTTTAGCATAAAAGTATTCTAACCATGGGGTAACTCGTTCTTTTTAACATGAAAATGAATATTTAAACATTCAAAAAAGAGAGAGAAAGAATGGAAGTATGTCACTTTTTCTTTTTCTTTGGCACATCAATGGAAAATACTTTTCCCTTTCCTTCTCCCAGAAAGGACAGCAGTTTTCAGTTGAAGCAGCCCCCTCCAGTGACTGAGTAAATGAATTGCAGAACTAAACCCAGGCCAAAAGTCCGCTGGTGTGGCTCAGTGGTAGAGTCTGCCTGCCAATGGGGAAGAAGCAGGAGATGCAGGTTTAGCCTCTGAGTCGGGAAGATCCCCTGGAGGAGGAAACGGCAATGCACTCCAGGATTCTTGCCTGAAGAATGCCATGGACAGAGCAGCCTGGCAGTCTACAGCAGTTCATGGGATCTCAAACAGCTGGACACGACTGAGCACTATGCACTACTATATAATCTTTTAAAGGGGGCTTCCCACACTGCTTAGCAGTAAGAATCTGCCTGCCGGTGTAGGAGATGCAGGAGACATGGGTCCATCCCTGGACCAGGAAGATACCCTGTAGAAGGAAATGACAACTCACTCCAGTATTCTTACCTGGGAAATCCATGGACTCTATACCACCAGGCTCCTCAGCCCATGGGATTTTCCAAACTCGAATACTACTGAGCATGCAACCTTTTGGAAAGCTCAAATTTGAAGGTAAAAGAAGTAACTTACTTGTTCATTGACAGAGGAGTGAATAAAGAAGATGTGGTGTATATATACAATAAAATATATCTCAGCCATTAAAAAGAATGAGATAATGCCATCTGTAGCAACATGGATGGACCTAGAGACTGTCATACTGAGTGAAGTAAGTCAGACAGAGAAGCAGAAATATCATATGGCATACCTTACATGTGAGATCTAAAAAGAAATGAAACAAATGAACTTCCTTACAAAACAGAACCAGACTCACACACTTAGGAAACAAACCTATGGTTGTCATAAGGGGAAAAGGATAGTTAGGGAATTTGGGATGGTCGTGTATACGCTGCTATATTCCACATGGATAACCAACAAGGACCTATTGTATAGCACATGGAACTCTGCTCAACATTATGTGGATGGGAGGGGAATTAGGGGAGAATGGATATGTGTACGTGTATGCCTGAGCCCCTTCACTGCTCTCCTGAAACTATCACAACATTGTTAATTGGCTATACCTCAATACAAAACCAAAAGTTCCAAAGGAAAAAAAAATCTTAGTTGCAAAACCTTTCTGCTCACCTGTGTTTTCTTAGCCATAAATTATTTTTATGTTTTATGTTTTATTTTTACTGTTTTATTTCAGTAAAACCCCTCTTATGACTCTCCGCTGTCAACATCTCTTTCATTTTTCCATCTGTCTTTAACCTTCCCATATTTAAAGGTTACTTCAAAAGCCCACATTATTCAAGCATTTATAAGAGAGGTTGTTACAGTCTGGAAACTCAGTAATGTTTCCTGAGTGAATAGTTGAATCTTTATTCATGAATTTAGTGAAATAAAAAAATTGTGCTCAGCCACTATTCCGAAAACAATCTTCCAATTTTATGGAAAGCATGTTAAGCAAAAAGACTCTAACAGGATAAATAAAGGGTTATAATTATGGGCAAATTCAACAATAGGGAAAAAACTTTCAAAATCTAAGATGGAGGGAAATTATATTGAAGACATGGGAGTAAACCTCATGGTAATCATGCTTCGTTCATTTAACAAATATGCCTAAGTATTCACTGGGAGCCTGTTCTGTGGCAAATCACACACACACACACACACACACACACACACACACACACACAGAGCCAACAAGCACTGCTAATGAAAATATAAGAACAAATAAAAATGAAAGTATACTTACTTAAAGTATATTTTAAGTATACTTAAAGTATACTTATTTAAAGTAAGTATGAATGTATTAGTTTATTTTATTAACAAAAATCAGAAGAAAAGTAACTACCAGTACATTTTTTGTTTGTAGGGTTCTTTGCCTTTATTTTTAGAAGATGGTAAAAACCACTGCCATGCGTCCTTTTAAATAATACTGAAAAACAAAAAATATTCTGTAAGACCATGAGGAATCTAAAACTGTTTTCTTGCCTATTGGCTCTTTTCAGAGTTTTTAAATTTATAGGATTATATCTCTAAGACCATATAAGGTGAGTTATCTTCCTTTGCTTGATGAAAACCAATATAACTTACTTTCAGAAAATCAAGATGACTTGACGAAAGGCTAATGCCTCTCTATGGTGAATACTTTCAACAGTCCAGAAATGGAAAAGAAATTCCTGAATCTAATAAAGAGAATCAATGAAAATATCAAAAATCAATATTAGTCTCTAAAGGATCACAAACAAGACAGGTAGACTATCACTGCTTCTATTCACTGTTTTCCTGAAGGACCTGGCATCAAACCAGGAAAGGCAATAAGATGTATTAAGTTTTAAAAGGGAGAAATAAACCATTTTTATTCATAGGTACATGTAGAAAATGCAAAGGACTCTATAAGCAAACTACAAGAGCTAGAACTAACAGGGGGGTTAATATAGTCACTAAACACAAGTATAAATTTTATTTCTAGATACTAGTGAAATCATTAGACAGTGACATTTAAATTCATTTTTTACATGAATGACAAAAATTAGGATCTACATAAAAGGGAATAACATAAGACTCCATGTGTCAAGATGTAAATTGTCCCAAATGAATCCATAAATTCAACACAAGCCCAATCTAACTACTAGCAATGTTTTTTGGTAGATGTTGAGAAGCTAATTCTATAAGTTTAGTGGAAATTCAAAAATCTAAAATAAATCTTGAAAAAGAAGAAAGTTTGAATTGCATTTCAGGATATCAAAATGTATATGAAGCCCCAGTAATTAGGACAGAATGTTCTGTTGGAAAGGGGATAAAATAAAGATGACTAAGCAGGATGAAATCCAAAATCAGGTCCATATGTATACATCAACTGATTTTCTCCAAAGATGTCTGTGCAGTTCTATGGGGGAAAAGATGGTCTGTCTGGGATAAGAGCTAATGTCAGTTGCTCAGCCATGTCTGATTCTTTGTGATGCTATGAACTGTAGCTCGTCAGCCTCCTCTGTCCATGTGATTCTCCAGGCAAGAATACTGGAGTGGGTTGGCATGCCCTTGTCCAAGGGATCTTCCTGACCCAGGGATTGAACCCAGGTCTCCCACATTGCAGGCGGACTCTTTACTGTCTTAGCCACCTGGGAAGTCCCCACCTTGGGCTGTTACCACACAAACACTAGAATGTGCTCTTACTGATATCTTATTATGGTTTCAATTGCATTTCTGGCAACTGACTATTTGCATCTTTTTGAAAGTACCGTGATTCTTTCCTCATAACATAAAAAAATTAACTCTAGATGGATACAAGATCTAAATGTGGTCAATGAAACTATAAAACTTCTGAAAAATACAAGAGAATTTCTTTATAAGTTTGGCAGCTTAGATTCCTTCAGAAGCACACATACTAACCCAATCAGAAAAGGAAAAATATTAAATTTCACTCTTTCAAAATTAAATATATCTGTTCCTCAAAGACACCACCTAGAGAATGAAAACACAAGTTATAGACTGGGTTAAAATATTTGTGTTATGTATATCTGATAAGGGCTTCCCAGGTGGCTCAGTGGGTAAAGATTCTGCCTGAAATGCAGGAGATGCAGGAGACATGGGTTCAATCCCTGGCTTGGGAAGATACCCTGGAGGAGGGCATGGCAACCCACTCCAGTATTCTTGCCTGGAGAATCCCCTGGACACAGAAGCCTGGCAGGCTACAGTCCATAGGGTGGCAAAGAGTAGGATATGATTGAAATGGACTGAGCGCCTATGCATGCATGTGTCTGATAAACAACTTGAATACAGAATAACAAACATGCCTATACATTTTTAAATGATAAAAATAAATAATCTACAACCTAAAAATACATAAGCAAAGTGATACTTCTCAAAAGAAATCACCCAAATGGCCAATAAGCTTAGGAAAGTGTGTTCAACACCATGCAGTTCAGTTCAGGTCAGTTCAGTCGCTCAGTCGTGTCCGACTCTTTGCGACCTCATGAATCACAGCACACCAGAGTTCCCTGTCTGTCACCAGTTCCCAGAGTTCACTCAGACTCATGTCCATCGAGTTGGTGATGCCATCCAGCCATCTCATCCTCTGTTGTCCCCTTCTCCTCCTGCCCCCAATCCCTCCCAGCATCAGGGTCTTTTCCAGTGAGTCAACTCTTCGCATAACTCCAAAGTATTGGAGTTTCACCTTTAGCATCTGTCCTTCCAGTGAACACTCAGGACTGATCTCTTTTAGGATGGACTGGTTGGACCTCCTTGCAGTCCAAGGGACTCTCAAGAGTCTTCTCCAAAACCACAGTTCAAAAGTATCAGTTCTTCTTCACTCAGCTTTCTTCACAGTTCAACTCTCACATCCATAAATGACCACTGGAAAAACCATAGCCTTGACTAGATGGACCTCTGTTGGCAAAGTAATGTCTCTGCTTTTGAATGTGCTATCTAGGTTGGTCATGACTTTCCTTCCAAGGAGTAAGCATCTTTTAATTTCATGGCTGCAGTCACCATTGCAGTGATTTTGGAGCCCCCCAAAATGAAGTCTGACACTGTTTCCACTGTTTCCTCATGTATTTTCCATGAAGTGATGGGACCAGATGCCATGATCTTCATTTTCTGAATGTTGAGCTTTAAGCCAGCTTTTTCATTCTCCTCTTTTCACTGTCATCTAGAGGCTTTTTAGTTTCTCTTCACTTTCTGCCATAAGAGTGGTATCATCTGCATAT
>SJYC01083474.1:0-16507 GCA_006408675.1 Madoqua kirkii | reverse complement strand
ATCATAACTTTTCTTCCAAAGAGTAAGCGTCTTCTAATTTAATGGCTGCAGTCACCATCTGCGGTGATTTTGGAGCCCAGAAAAATAAAGTCTGACACTGTTTCCACTGTTTCTCCCTCTATTTCCATGAAGTGATGGGACCGAATGCCATGATCTTCATTTTCTGAATGTTGAGCTTTAAGCCAACTTTTTCACTCTCCACTTTCACTTTCATCAAGAGGCTTTTTAGTTCCTCTTCACTTTCTGCCATAAGGGTGGTGTCATCTGCATATCTGAGGTTATTGATATTTCTCTGGGCAATCTTGATTCCAACTTGTGTTTCTTCCAGTCCAGCCTTAACCTACTGAAAATCTAAAAGATATTTTCAAGTATTTCCTCCATCCTCATCTTCTAAACATTCTCTTGCAAGACTCTGGTTGGCTATTATTGTGTGGTGCATTTAAAGCAAGGTGGTTTTTCTATTAGATGATTTTGAGAATTGGATGTAGTTGTAGGAAAAATTAATAACCATGATCATTTATTGAGCCCTTACTAAGTAGTAAGCCCACTATGGGGCTTCCTTGGTGGCTCAGACAGTAAAGAATCTGCCTGCAGGATGGGAGATCTGGGTTCAGTCTCTGAGTTGGGAAGAACCCCTGGAGGAGTACATGGCAACCCTCTCCAGTATTCTTGCCTGGAGAATCCCCATCGACTGTAATCCCCATGAGTAGAGGTGTCTGATGGTCTACCATCCGTGGGATCAAATAGAGTCAGACATGACTGAGTGACTAAGCACAGCACAGCAAGCATTATTACATTTAGTTTACCAAAGTCTCACCATTAATAGGTGTTTAACTCCAGAACTGTGATGATTCTGTGGTTTCTTTATAATCTCTCATCCTAGTTGTTTTAGATCTAATTCACCACCCATAGATATTCCCTGATGTTCAAGACACTAAGGCATTATACATCTTGTCAACAAATTATGACTAAATCATAGTCCAACTCTGTAAGTACCAGCCTTTGTCTACTAGTATTCTATGAGAAAACTAAGGCATGATAGAAAATCCTGAATATTCATTAGAAGGACTGATGCTAAAGCTGAAACTCAAATACTTTGGCCACCTGATGCGATGAACTGACTCACTGGAAAAGACTCTGATGCTAGGAAAGACTGAATGCAGGAAAAGGGAATGACAGAGAATGAGATGGTTGGATGGCATCACTGACTCAATGGACGTGAGTTTGAGTCAACTCCAGGAGTTGGTGATAGACAGGGAGGCCTGGCACTCCGCAGTCCATGGGGTTACAGAATTGGTATAACTGACCGACTGAACTGAACTGAACTGAAAGCATGTAGAAAATGATTGAGCTACTCATTCCTGAGTTATCCTAAGGATAGTATACTGCTACCATTATAGGTGCATAGGAGATAAATGGACTCACTATATATAATGGATGTCTTGGACCATCAGGACTTAATAATCTCATGAAATACCGATTAAGAAAGGCTTATAGACTGCTGTCTTTCCATGAGTCTCTGTCTTTTGTGCAGTGTTCATTGTTTAAACTTTAAAAACAGATACGTATAAAAAATGACTCAGTGCCCATGAGATAGCACTTCTGTAGACTCTTTGATACCTAACTGTCACTCAGGAAATAAGTCTGTTTTGGAATAAACTTGTTCTTTTGCAAATTACTTGAGTGTTGATAATTTAAGTTGGAAAATATGTTAAGAAACTTTTACTTTACATTCAACATCTCCCTACCCTCCAATCATAATGTAGGATCTTTAAGAAATTTCACTGGAATCATGGCATATTCTCCTGGAATTTTTTGTCAAAGTGTTTTCAGTCACAGTTTATTTTTTCCCTGCTTATAATTTCTTTTCTTAGTAGATTGTTTGAATGATTAAGGTTGAAATTATCTATAAGACTATATAGGTTCTGGTACTAGTTTTGCTGTATGTGCTTGCATAGCAAACTCTAATATCAGGAGGAGTAAGTAAACTTTTTCAAAAAAAACAGATAGTAAATATTTTTGGCTTTATAGGCCATACAGTTTCTGTCATAATTATTTAACTCTGCCTTTGCACAGTAAAAGTAGTCATAGGTGGTATGTGATAATTAGATATACTGTGTTCTAATAAGACTTTATTTGCAGAAACAGGTAGTAGACTGGTTGTCCTCTGGGCAATAGTTTGCTCACCCCTTCCTTGGTAGAACAGGCATTAAGATCTGGATAATTCTCAGTGTAATGCATTTTTCTATAGCCTTAATTATTCCATAATGCATAAACTGAATTGCAGGAGTCAGGTAACTCCTAAGATCAAACACAGATTAATTATGAAAATGTCCTCTTGTTTGTCTTACTGAATGAACCCTCTCAGTCAGGCTTTGTGATAGTTTATATATGCCATTTTAAAAAATTATCTCTCCATCACTCTAGAGAAGCTTAGAGAGATTAAGGAAATTTCCCCAGTGTTCAGCACTGGTTAGTGACAAAGCCTAGACTTCTACTCAGGTCAGTTGACCTCAGAGGTCTATGCTGTGAAACATTATTTAAGTATCCAGAAAGATAAAAAAATAAACACAAATACCTTAATGTCTTCTTATTGATGGGTAACTTCAAGACTCAAGAAAGTAGTAATAACATCAACATCTAAAAACAGACAAAAATATGAGGCTATAATTTTATATAGGGGAGGAAAAAAGTAAATCATCTTATGAATATATGGACAGGATATAATCTAGAAAAGCAGTCAGTGAACAGAGAGGTTTGCTCCTCTTCATTTGTGCTAAGAATAGACAGGAGGTCTTTATGAGAGATGTCCCACAGATGTGTACACCATACTTCTGGCTATTTGTAGCATTGATGATGCAGTTTTGAGCTCTGTACCTTTAACACATAGAACAGCACATCAAGAGGGCTTTTTTAATTTCACAAGTAGTTTTACTTTGAAAGTTTAGTCTGTGCTCACAGCCCATTCCTGTCTTAAAGTGAATCTGACTAAGGATTTCTCTATTAAAACTCCTCATTGCCTTCCATTCAAATGGGTATATCTTTCCTTTTCTCCTTTGCCTTTCATTTCTCTTCTATTCACAGCTATTTATAAGGCCTCCTCAGACAACTGTTTTGCCTTTTTGCATTTCTTTTCCTTGGAGATGGTCTTGATCCCTGCCTCCTGTACAATGTCATGAACCTCTGTCCATAGTTCTTTAGGCACTCTGTCTATCAGATCTAATCCATTGAATCTATTTGTCACTTCCACTGTATAATCATAATGGATTTGATTTAGGTCATACTTGAATGGTATAGTTGTTTTTCCTATTTTCTTCAATTTAAATCTGAATTTGGCAAAAAAGAGTTCATGGTCTGTGCCACAGTCAGCTCCCAGTCCTGGTTTTGCTGACTGTATAGAACTTCTCCATCTTTGGCTGCATAGAATATAATCAATCTGATTTCAGTATTGACCATCTGGTTATGTCCATGTGTAGAGTCTTCTC
Organism: Madoqua kirkii; assembly: GCA_006408675.1. Taxonomy (NCBI): domain Eukaryota; kingdom Metazoa; phylum Chordata; class Mammalia; order Artiodactyla; family Bovidae; genus Madoqua; species Madoqua kirkii. Next base: position 13,022 of record SJYC01083474.1, on the reverse strand, counting down.
TTGTGTTGTTGGAAGAGGGTGTTTGCTATGACCAGTACCTTCTCTTGGCAAAATTCTGTTAGCCTTTGCCTTGCTTCATTCCGTATTCAAAGGCCAAATTTTCCTGTTACTCCAGGTGTTTATTGACTTCCTACTTTTGCATTCCAGTCCACTGTAATGAAAAGGACATCTTTTTTGGGTGTTAGTTCTAGATGGTCTTGTAGGTCTTCATAGAAGCATCAGCTTCAGCTTCTTCAGCATTACTTGTTGGGGCATAGACTTGGATAACTGTGATACTGAATAGTTTGCCTTGGAAATGAACAGAGATCATTTTGTCATTTTTGAGACTGCAGCCAAGTACTGCATTTCAGACTCTTTTGTTGACCATGATGGCTACTCTATTTCTTCTAAGGGATTCTTGCCCACAGTAGTAAATATAATGGTCATCTGAGCTAAATTCATCCATTCCAGTCCATTTTAGTTTGCTGATTCCTAAAATTGTTAATGTTTACTCTTGCCATCTCCTGTTTGACCACTTCCAATTTGCTTTGATTCATGGACCTAACATTCCAGGTTCCTCTGCAATATTGCTCTTTACAGCATTGGACCTTGCTTCTATCACCAGTCATATCCACAACTGGGTGTTGTTTTTGCTTTGGCTTTGTCTCTTCATTCTTTCCAGAGTTATCTCTCCACTGATCTCCAGTAGCATATCGGGCACCTACTGACCTGGGGAGTTCATCTTTCAATGTCCTATCTTTTTGCTTTTTCATGCTTTTCATGGGGTTCTCAAGGCAAGAAAACTGAAGTGGTTTGCCATTCCCTTCTCCAGTGGATCACATTTTGTCAGAACTCTCCACCATGATTCATCTGTCTTGGGTGGCCCTACATGGCATGGCTCATAGTTTCAAAGAATAGCAAGGAGGGATAAGAAAGCCTTCCTCAGCGGTCAATGCAAAGAAATAGAGGAAAAGAACATAAGGGGAAAATCTAGAGATCTCTTCAAGAAAATTAGAGATACTAAGGGAACATTTCATGCAAATATGGGCAGAATAAAGGACAGAAATGGTATGGACCTAACAGAAACAGAAGATATTAAGAAGAGGTGGCAAGAATACACAGAAGAACTGTACAAAAAAGATCTTCATGACTCAGATAATTACGATGGTGTATTCACCAACCTGGAGCCAGATATCCTGGAATGTGAAGTGAAGTGGGCCTTAGAAAGCATCACTACGAACAAAGCTAGTGGAGGTGATGGAATTCCATTTGATCTATTTCAAATCCTGAAAGATGATGCTGTGAAAGTGCTGCATGCAATATGCCAGCAAATTTGGAAAACTCATCAGTGGCCACAGGACTGGAAAAGACCAGTTTTCATTCCAGTTCCAAAGAAAGGCAATGCCAAAGAATGTTCAAACTACCACACAGTTCCTCCACGCTAGTAAAGTAATGCTCAAAATTTTTCCAAGCCAGGCTTCAGCAATATGTGAACCATGAACTTCCAGATGTTCAATCTGGATTTAGAAAAGGCAGAGAAACCAGAGATCAAATTGCCAACATCTGTTGGATTAGCAAAAAAGCAAGAGAGTTCCAGAAAAACATCTAGTTCTGCTTTATTGACTGTGCCAAAGCCTTTGACTGTGTGGACCACAGCAAACTGTGGAAAATTCTTCAAGAAACGGGAATACCAGACCACTTGACCTGCCACTTGAGAAACCTATATGCAGTTCAGGAAGCAACAGTTGGAACTGGACATGGAGCACCAGACTGTTTCCAAATCAGGAAAGGAGTACATCAAGGTTGTATATTGTCACCCTGCTTGTTTAACTTATACACAGAGTACATTGTGAGAAACGCTGGGCTGGATGAAGCACAAGCTGAAATCAAGATTGCCAGAAGACATATCAATTATCTCAGATATGCAGATGACACCACCCTTATGGCAGAAAGCAAAGAACTAAAGAGCCTGTTGATGAAAGTGAAAGAGGAGAGTGAAAAAGTTGGCTTAAAGCTCAACATTCAGAAAACTAAGATCATGGCATCTGGTCCCATCACTTCTTGCAAATAAATGGGGAAACAGTGGAAACAGTGGCAGACTTTATTTTCTTGGGCTCCAAAATCACTGCAGATGGTTACTGCAGCCATGAAATTAAAAGACACTTGCTCCATGGAAGAAAAGTTATGACCAACCTAGACAGCATATTAGAAAGCAGAGATATTGCTTTGCCAAAAAGATTTATCTAGTCAAAGCTATGGTTTTTTCAGTATTCATGTATGGATGTGAGAGCTGGACCATAAAGAAAGCTGAGTGCAGAAGAACTGATGCTTTTGAACTGCGGTGTTGGTAAAGATTCTTGAGAGTCTTTTGGACTGCAAGAAGATCAAACCAGTCCATCCTAAAGGAGATCAGCCCTGAATGTTCATGGAAGAACTGATGTTGAAGCTGAAACTCCAATACTTTGGCCACCTGATGTGAAGATCTGACTCATTTGAAAACACCCTGATGCTGGGAAAGATTGAAGGCAGGAGGAGAAGGAGACGACAGGGGATGAGATGGTTGGATGGCCTCACCAACCCAATGAACATGAGTTTGAGTAAACTCCAGGAGTTGGTGATGGACCAGGAGGCCTGGTGTGCTACAGTCCATGGGGTCATAAGTCAGACATGCCTGAGCACCTGAAGTGAACTGAACTGATTGCCTTCCAGCTTAGTTTTGAAAAGCAGGATGAGTCCATCTGTATAAAAATAGAAATCATGTGCTAGTATTAAAGATCTTTGTAATCTCTTAGTGAAGTGAAGCCGCTCAGTCGTGTCTGACTGTTTGTGATCCCATGGACTTTAGCCTACCGGGCTTCTCCGTCCATGGGATTTTCCATGCAAGAGTACTGAAGTGGGTTGCCATGTCCTTCTCCAGAGGATCTTCTCGACCCAGGGCTCGAACCCGTATCTCCCACAGTGTAGGCAGACACCTTACCGTCTGAGCCATAAGGGAAGCCCTTGTAACCTCTTACTGTAGTTAAATAAGGTCAATTTGTTACAGATTCTGTAATACTCCTCCCCACATCCTGTAACTCAGGCTCAATAAGAATCCTGGGTAAGCAAGATAAATATAAAAATCAGCCTGACTCCTAAAACCTCAGGAGAGTTAATTTGAACTTGATGATAACAATAGGAGATCAGGTTGATTTTAAGCATAACTCAAGGAAGAAAGATTTTATATGGAGTTTGTAAATGAGCTCTTATCCATTATGACAATGTTTTCTAATCTTATTTTCTTCATTCTTACTGCAATTTCCATAACAACACACATTCTGAAAGCAACTGTTTGCTTTTAAACCTTTGCTCAGTGCATACAACACTGTCAATTAAATATTTGTATCTAAGCATTCCAAAGTCTTCAATGCCCAATATAATAGTATTTTAAAGTTTTGTGATTATAAGTCCAGTATCAATAAATATCAATAAAACATGCATATTTTCCTTGAATGTATATAAGTTTAGAGAAACCTGCTTTCCTCAGCCCAATTTAGTCCTTAGAAAGAAGAAAAGTTTTATTTGTCTTTCTCAGGTAAGAAATGAGAATTGTTAAATCATTACAAATGTGGGAAAAGAATTTCTGAAGTATTTTACCTGGGACAACAGTGATTTCAGAAATCTCAGTTTATCAGTTTCTTTGTGGGAATGAGAGAAGGATGCAAAGTGTGACTATTTAAATTTCTGACTTTTAGAACAATTGACTCAAATTCTTTTTGATGCTCACATTAGGGCTCAGAGATATCAGCATTCATGGTTTCATTCAGCTAATATCTGTGATTAAAATGGAATGTGATGAAATTTAGTGCTCAGTGACCTGTGTGTGACCTTAATCTTTTTATGGTCATACATTGTGGTTTAGGTTTTCAGTTAGTCTTTAAAATTTATTTTAAAGACTTGTTTAAAACAACTTGTGTCACTTGTTTCCTTTATTTAGTTAAGTTCCCAGATCTCTTCCAAATCATGATTTGAAACTGACAGAGAACTGATTGTACCATCCCCTACTGTAAGAGAAATCAAGAAAGGATAGAGTCCTATGTGTAATTTCAGGGCATATTATTTGCAAGTGGCTTGAATTATACCTCTAGTCACTTAATTTTTTATCGATTATTTACTTTAGTAGCTTTCTTAAAGTGAAATTCACATACCATCAAATTAATCTGTTATAAGCGTAAAATTTAATGCTTTTAGTAAATTTATAGGATTGTGCAATTATAATTCCATTTTGGAACATTTCTATCAACTCAAAGAATTTCTCTTGCCTGTTGCTGGCCAATTTCTGCTCCTACTTTCTTGCTTGACAGTGATTGATCTACTACCTATTTCTTCAGTTTTTTGTTTGGAACAGTTCAGTTAAGTAGATTTATGCAATATATAATCTTTTTTTCTTTTGAATAATGTTTTTGAGCAAATTGTAGCATGGATCAGTAGTTAGTTCCTTTTTGTTGCTGAATAGTATTTTACTGAGTGGAGAATCTGCCTGCCAATACAGGAAACATAAGAGACCCAAGTTCAATCCCTGGGTTGGGAAGATCCCCTGGAATTGGAAATGGCAACCTGCTCTAGTATTCTTGTCTGGAAAACTATAGACAGAGGAGCCTGGCAGATTACAACAGTCCATGGAACTGGGAAGAGTCAGACGTGACTGAGCACGTGCATAGATATACTGTCTCAATTCTGCCCCAACTCCCCTTCCATCCAGACTGCTATGTAACATTGAGCAGAGTTCCCTGTGCTATACAGTAGGACCTTATTGGTGATCCATTTTAGATATGGCAGTGTGTACATGTCAATCCCAAACTCCCTGACTGTCCCTTCCCCTCATCCTTTTCTCATTGCTCATTGTTAACGTGTAAAATACAATGAGTTATTAAATACTAGTCTTGTATTTTGTGAGCCTGCTGACATGTTTATTTGTTCTAGCAGTGTTTTTGTGTATTTCCTAGAATTTTATAAAGATTTTACTGTGCATGAAGAAATTTTTACAGTTTTACTTTTTTCATCTTACTTCTTCCTTTCTATTGTTATTTTATTTTGCTTCATTGTACTGGCAAGAACTCCAGCACAATGTCAAATAGAAGTGATGACAGCAGGGCAGACACTGACGGTCTTGCCTTGTTCTCAGACTTAATGGGAAAGCAAAGTGTAGTTTGATATTAGTCATATATTTTCTTAAATGCACTTTATCAAGTTGAAGAAGACTCTTCTTTTCCTTCTTGGTTGAGTTTAAGTTCTGAATATGTTGAACTTTTATCAGATGTCTTTTCTGTATTTATTGAGATGGTCATATGATTTTTGTTCTTTAATAAATGTATTACAATGATTGATCTTGAAATAGAAAACCAACTTTACATTTCAAGAATAAATCCCATTTGGACATGGTGTTTCAGTTCAGTTCAGTTGCTCAGTCATGTCTGACTCTTTGCAATCCCATGGGCTGTAGCACAACAGGCTTCCCTGTCCATCATAATTTCTCAGAGGTTGCTTAAACTCATGTCCATCGAGTCAGTGATGTCATCCAACCATCTCATTCTCTGTCGTCCCTTCTCCTCCTGCCCTCAACCTTTCCCAGCATCGGGGTCTTTTCTGAGGAGTCCATTCTTTGCATCTGGTTGCCAAAGTATTGGCGTTTCAGCATCAGTTCTTCCAATAAATATTCAGGACTGATTTCCTTTAGGATGGACTGGTTGGGTCTCCTTGCAGTCCAAGGGACTCTCAAGAGTCTTCTCCAACACCACACTTCAAAAGCATCAATTCTTCAGTGCTCAGCTTTCTTTATAGTCCAACTCTCACATCCATGTATGACTACTAGAAAAACCATAGCTTTGACTAGACAGACCTTTGTTGACAAAGTAATGTCTCTGCTTTTTAATATGCTGTCTAGGTTGGTCATAACTTTCCTTCTAAGGAGCAAGCATCTTTTAATTTCATGGCTGCAGTACCATCTGCAGTGATTTTGGAGCCCAAGAAAATAAAGTCTGTCACTGTTTCCATTATTTTCCCCTCAATTTGACCTGAAGTGATGGGATCAGATGCCATGACCTTAGTTTTCTCAATGTTGAGTTTTAAGCTAGCTTTTTCACTATCCTCTCCTCTTTCACTTTTATCAAGAGGCTCTTTAGTTCCTCTTTGCTTTCTGCCATAAGGGTGGTATCATCTGGATATCTGAGGTTATTGATATTTCTCCTGGAAACCTTGATTTCAGCTTGTGCTTCACTCAACCTTTCATTTTGCATGATGTACTCTTCATACGAGTTAAATAAGCAGGGTGACAGTATGCAGCCTTGTAGTTCTCCTTTCCCTGTTTGGAGCCATGGTGTTTAATCATTTTCAAATATTATTGGATTTGACTTGCTAATATTTGTTGAAGAAATTTTATATCAATAAGAGATATTGTTCTATAATTTATTTTCTTGTTGTGTCTTTATTTATATTGGCCTTAGGGAATTTTATAAAAGAGTAAATGAAAGAATATTGTTTCTACTTTTCCTAAAGTCAGATTTAGTAGTTGGTTGTTGTACTTGTCAGCTCCAGGATTTTCATTAAAAATGCTTTCTGTTGAAATTGTCTATTTGATATATCTTTGTCATAATAACATCCTTTAACTCTTCAAATATGGTTCTTTTAGTATCTTAAACATTTTAACAATTGTTTTGTAATCTTTCTCTGCCATGTTCAATATCTGGGAACCTTCAGAAACATTTCTAATTGCCTATTTTTTCTTCCCCCATTAAGAATCAAACTTTTTAATTTTTTTCGCATATATATTTTGTTGTTGAAACTGGGCATTTTTATTAAAATTTTGTATTCTGATTCTTCCCTTTCTGGATTTTTTGTTGCTCTTTTATTTGTTTTTTAAGTAACCTGCCTGGACTAATTCTGTGCAGTCTGTCTCCCCGTTGATGTGTAGCTGTTGATGTCTCTGTTTAGTATTTTTTTTCCCACTGTTTTTCCTTAAGTTTTGCATATATATTAAAATCTGACTTCCTTGGAGTCACTCTTAGGCAAGCATGACTTGATATTCAGCCAGTGTTTGGCCAAAGTTTTGTTTGTAGGGGTGGAAAGTTTTTCCTCTATTCATCTTAAATTCTTGGCTGAGGTTCTATAATAAAAGATTAGCAATGTTGAAACTGGGCATTTTTATTAAAATTTTGTATTCTGATTCTTCCCTTTCTGGATTTTTTGTTGCTCTTTTATTTGTTTTTTAAGTAACCTGCCTGGACTAATTCTGTGCAGTCTGTCTCCCCGTTGATGTGTAGCTGTTGATGTCTCTGTTTAGTATTTTTTTTCCCACTGTTTTTCCTTAAGTTTTGCATATATATTAAAATCTGACTTCCTTGGAGTCACTCTTAGGCAAGCATGACTTGATATTCAGCCAGTGTTTGGCCAAAGTTTTGTTTGTAGGGGTGGAAAGTTTTTCCTCTATTCATCTTAAATTCTTGGCTGAGGTTCTATAATAAAAGATTAGCAAGAATAAAAACATAAGTATATATATATATATATATATATATATAGTTCTAGGAAGAGTAACTCAGAGATCTGGCTTAGAATTCATACTTATAATGTACCTCCAACAAAATACAATAAATTGATAAAGAAATGATAGACAAAGGCAAGCAATTATAGGCCTCAAGAGCATAAAACTACAGGAATGTAAATATATGGGAAAATAATGATAGATAAAGGGCATTAGGCTAATAGGCTCTAAAGTTGTCTCCAATGACTGACTTCTGTCCTTTATTAGTAGAGAGGGGAGGAGGGGAGAGGACAAGAGAAGAGAGACATCTTTGAAAACTTGTGTCCTGCTTTAGGCAAAGAGAAAGAAGGTAGGGGTCTTTTTTAAAATCTACTTCTCAACGGCCTTCAACTCAAAATAATCCTTATGCCAAAGTAGCATATTTAGGGGTAACATATTCTGAACATTTCCTTCATGTTCAAGCATTTCAAATTGGTAGTGTTTCCATCCTTTGCCAATGGATATATATGTGGTTGAAATTAATAGGTGAGATTTTTCATTAACTTAAAAAGCAACTATTATTGCTTTCCTGAAGTTAAAAATTATTTGGAGAATATTAAATTGTCTTTAATATGAAATGCAAGAATTATTGTTTAAGTAAAATTAATACATTGCTGGTGAAAAATGTCAAAATAATGTTGAGACAATCTATACAATGGGGTACAAGAGCAGGATTAATCATCAAAACAAGAACTGACCCACTCTGCTGTTGTGTATGGGATATATTTTTTCATGATGTTGATTTCTTGTGTTAAACTGATGACTGTTCAGTTAAACATCTACTCTTTTAATCTCAATAGTTTTCATATAAGTAATAAAGAAACATAATATTTTAGTGCCCATCAGTATTCAGGTAAATTATGTGCTGTGCAAAGTCACTTTGTCATGTCCGACTCTTTGCAACCCTCTGGACTATAGCCCAACAGGTTCCTCTGTCCATGGAATTCTCCAGGCAAGAATACTGTAGTGGGTTGCCATTTCCTTTTCTAGGAAATTACTGGAATAAGTATCTTTCCTTAGATACTTAGGAAGGAAGAAAGCCCCTTAGAAAGATTTCCTTCCCGACCCAGGGATCAAACCTGTGCCTCTTATGCCTCCTGCATTGGCAGGCAGGTTCTTTAGCATTAGAGCCACCTGGGAAGCCCCTAGGTAAATTATATCAACTCTTATTTAATTATTTATTTATCTTTAAATTTTATTTATTTTAATTGGGGGTTAAGAATACACAGAAGAACTGTACAAAAAGATCTTCACAACCCAGATAATCATGATGATGTGATCACTAATCTAGAGCCAGACATCTTGGATTGTGAAGGCAAGTGGGCCTTAGAAAGCATCACTATAAACAAAGCTAGTGGAGGTGATGGAATTCTACTTGAGCTACTTCAAATCCTGAAAGATGATGCTGTGAAAGTGCTGCACTCAATATGCCAGCAAATTTGGAAAACTCAGCAGTGGCCACAGGACTGGAAAAGGTCAGTTTTCATTCCAATCCCAAAGAAAGGCAATGCCAAAGAATGCTCAAACTACCACACCACATCTCACATGCTAGTAAAGTAATGCTCAAAATTCTCCAAGCCAAGCTTCAGCAATACGTGAACCGTGAATTTTCAGATGCTCAAGCTGGTTTTAGAAAAGGCAGACGAACCAGAGATCAAATTGCCAACATCCACTGGATCATGGAAAAAGCAAGACAGTTCCAGAAAAACATTGACTTTTGCTTTATTGACTACGTCAAAGCCTTTGACTGTGTGGATCACAATAAACTGTGGAAAATTCTGAAAGACATCGATGGGAATACCAGACCACTTAACCTGCCTCTTGAAAAATCTGTATGCAGGCCAGGAAGCAACAGTTAGAACTGGACATGGAACAACAGACTGGTTCCAAATAGGAAAAGGAGTACGTCAAGGCTGTATACTGTCACCCTGTTTATTCAACTTATATGCAGAGTACATCATGAGAAACGCTGGACTGGAAGAAACACAAGCTGAAATCAAGATTGCTGGGAGAAATATCAATAACCTCAGATATGCAGATTATACCAGTCTTATGGCAAGAAAGTGAAGAAGAACTAAAGAGCCTCTTGATGAATGTGAAACAGGAGAGTGAAAAAGTTGGCTTAAAACTCAAAATTCAGAAAACTCCAATACTTTGGCCACCTCATGTGAAGAGTTGACTCATTGGAAAAGACTCTGATACTCGGTGGGATTGGGGGCAGGAGGAGAAGGAGATGGATGACAGAGGATGAGATGGCTGGTGGCATCACTGACTTGATGGATGCGAGTCTGAGTGAACTCCTGGAGTTGGAGATGGACAGGGAGGCCTGGTGTGCTTCTATTCATGGGGTCGCAAAGGGTCGAACATGACTGAGCGAGTGAACTGAACTGAATGCATTCAAAGTTTTATCAGTTTACGAATCTTCCCTGACTTTTATTTACTGCTCAGTCCTGTTTTAATTTTTTTTAATTGAAGTATAGTTAATTTACAGTGTTGTGTTGTGTTTTGTTTTGTTTTTAATTTTTCGCTACTCCTTGTGGCATGTGGGATTCTTAGTTCCCTAAGAACCAGGGATCAAGCCCTCATCCCCTTCATCGGAAGGCGAAGACCTAGCCACTTGACCACCAGAGGAAGTGTCATTGCTCAGCCCTCTTGTTTTACCTCTGCACATGTGCATGACCTCCTAATTAATGAAGTATGTGTTATTTCCCTCTTGGCTGACCTTGTTTTTATGTGCAGTCTCAGGTTACCAGGGGTAAGTAGTAGCTTATCAAAACCCAATACATGAATCTCATTCTCTGAATCATCCTGTTAAATTTCTAGCTATGCTGACTATTTTTACTAGTACTATCTAGGATCATTGACTCAGGTCAGCTGTGATTTTGGTCTTCCCCATCCTGTTAACATCAAGGTGGCTACTGTTTTTTGTTTTTTTTTTTCAGTATATGTGCTGCTGAAGGGTGCACTACCCTTTTCGGCAGTTCCTAGGAGCTTTTTTTTTACTTTTCCTCTAAGTCAGTGTCCCTCTCAGGCAATTAAATTGCTGATTTTCACAGCTTGCCCTGACCCTAGCAGATCTGTGTAGCTGATGGTGCTGGGTGAGGGGTTGGAAGCAGTTCCAGGCTAAAACCCTACAGACTCCTACAGTTAAGACCCAAGATTTAGGTTTTTTTTCTTGAATAAACCCATCTCAATTTGTCATATACCATCAGTCCATTTCCAATAAAAATTTACCTTTGGTCCATTTCAAAATTCTGAAATGTTAGTTTTGGATAATTTTATTTTTCAGTCTTATCAATGCTTTTTGAGAGAGGATCTGTTGAGCTTTTTACTCTAGAATCTCAAGTTTTACTCAAATCACTTTTTAGCAGTTGTTCTCTGAGCTATAAAGATTAGATTACAGAGGCAGTATATTTAAGATTAAAAAATAATTTTTGCCTATCATTAACACAATGAGTTTGTTGATTTTCTAGGCATTTAGCACATATTACCTATTAATAATCATCTTTTCTTTGCTTAGAATTTGCTTGTAGGTACTCAAAATCAGTGTGGATATGATGACATTTTATTGAACATTTTCCTTACCGACTGCTAATTTAGTAACCTTTTATTGATTAGTAAAGTGAACATTTCTATTGAATTCTAGCATTTATTTCTCACTCTGATGTCCATCTACCCGATTCTTTACTTTGTAGATAACCATGCACTGTACTTGTGGGATGTGGAGATTATTAAGTTAAAGTTCTCTGAATATCTCTTTATCTTTCTGCTCTTTCATTCGCCCTCATGGTTAATGGCTTTCCCCAGTATCTCATCTCAAGGACATCTTTTCAACCAAACCCTAATCTGGACCATCAGTGTTAGGCACTGCCTGTTACATCTTTTGTTGTTGTTGTTGTTGTTGTCGAATCCAAGTTTGTGTGTTTAGTGCACAGTGAGGTCAAGCAAACTGAAATGTTGAAGTTTGGAGTGGAGAAATGAAAGGACTGGCTCATGCTCAAAAGACCTGAACTCCCCAATAGTTTTCAGGGAACAGTTTTAATAGGAGAAGTTTGGGGGGAGGTCTGCTGGGTGTGTGACCTTCCTCTGATTTGCTGGTGATGAGGTAACCAGGTGGTGTTTCAGATATCTCAGTTATCAGCCTCCGGTCTCAGCTGGTTTTGCTCCCCCTGACTGGGGGCCTTAGTTCTGTGGAAGTACTCAGAGATTGTGTATCAGGTGGGTCTGTATAGTCCTTGGAAGGGAGCCAAGACCAAGACTCATCTCTGCACTATTGTTTCTCTGCATTTCTTTACTTCTCTAATTAGTGACTATTTAAATCTGCCCTTTGGAACTCCCGGAAGGTCTAAGAGACAGAAACCTTTTTCTTTTAAAACAAGAAATAGGAGACATGGAAGGACTTTTGTGCCTGGGATGGCCCCAGAGTCCTGCTTGGTTTCAGCTCCCCCTTTTCTTTGATATTCTTTAATCTTGAGAGGAACATGTGTTGGGAAAGAAAGAGAAGAATAATTTGGATGGAGAGGTTAGTCTTAAACTTTGCACAGGAACTCAATTTTAGGGGGACTCTATTTTACTCCTTGTAGTTGAGAGACCTAAAACTGCCTTAAAACAAGACTCTAGAACTTTAAAAATAAAATCTCTTAAGTGGAATGGCAGAAGAGAGGTCAGGCTTGAAAGATATGAACTTGGTTCTAATTTTCCAAATCTATAAAATGTATAGGCTAGACTAGTTCAATTCTAGGATTACCTGCCTCTATAGCTCTGTGATTCTGTGGATTTGAATTCCTTTGTTAACTATACAACTTGCCTATTTAATAGATTTGATCTTACTTGTTAAAGCCCAATTAACATGGATGTACAACTGATGAAAAGAATAGGTGTGTATTAATTAACAGCTCATTTAATAAAATTGTTCTGGGATGTGAGGTAAAATTTAAGGATTGAAACGCATCCTCTTCCTTTTTCGTGTTATGTCCTCAAACACAAACTGTCTTTTAGAGGTGATTAGAGCTCACTAGCTTTTTCTTTCCCAGATGAGGTGAGCATTGAGAAGTTAATGGACTGGTAGTCAAGATCATAGAGGAGATTACTGTGAGAGCCAGAAATGGGATTTCAACCTCTAAATAGCCTCTATTCCTTGCTCATCCACAAGCCGTTGCTGCTGTCTTCTCCTAATTCTGTATTTAGAAACACATTTTGAGTAGTGTTAATATTCAGTGTGTATTAAATATCAATTCGAATATTGAGACTGAAAAAATTTGCCGTGTATTTATTGCAACTACACACTCTGAGCACATGCTTGGTTTGTAAATGTCATTGTAATACTCACCATATAACACTCCTTTGATATTTAAATATAATGGCTATTTCATAAGTTTATGATAAATTTTATTTTGAAATATTTCAAAGCAAATATGGTCATTTTATTTACTCCCTGTTAAAGAAGCTCTATACAGTCAGCAAAAAAAAAAGACCTGGAGCTAACTGTGGT
>SJYC01083473.1:0-10406 GCA_006408675.1 Madoqua kirkii | reverse complement strand
ATCTATTTGCCCCATCTATTTGTAAAAAAATAAATAAGGAGCATGTTTTTGAAGCCCAGAATTTTGTCTCTGTATTTGATGCCATTTCAAATTCAATCAAAGAAAACATCATTACAGTCCAACAGGAGAAATAATAAAAGTTCTCATTCCTCAGTCTAAACCCATCTACCCCATCATTCTAAGGGGAAATTTTATTGCTTGTTAGGCTTCTGATATGTTTTCTTTCTCATTTATTCATTTGTGAATGCATCTCAATATATATTTAATGAGTGCTGCTAAGTGACTACTTAATATTTAATACTTGGATCTCAAGAAGGAAAGGGACATTCCCATCTTCAGTCAACTGAGGCCCAATACTCAAGTACAATCAGAAAAAAGCTACTAAGGAGAAATGTGTATCTCTAAGATATGACAAAGAAAAAAGTGATAAGCTCCACTTCTCAACTCAGTCAGATAACAGTTTTAATGGAGGTGATACTTGAACTAGAACTTACACCACTACATTTCCCATAAAGGTGGAGGACATGAACTCTAGGCACAGATTAACTAAGTGTGGTATACATTTATATTAGAGAAGCTAAATGTGGCCATATCCTTGAGGACAACATGCATCATTAAGAGGAGTGTTGATTTTCAAAGCCATATTTTCAAAGTATTAGACTATAATATACATAGATACTGCTTAAGTAGATGGATGGATAGATAGAAACTTATGTACTATCATATATGGCTGATAGATGTAAACAGAACCATAATAAGAGATAATAATTTAGTAGATTTTTAAGGGATCCTTTATGGCTACTTGAAGAATATGTGTTTGTGGGACAAACATTATAGTAATCTTGGAAGCAGCATTGCCTCTTTGTGGCCATAGAAAGAAGTTACCCAGAAAAAATGTATATAGCTTCCTAAAAATTCATGTTCATCACCTATGAACATCAATCAGAGCACTGAAATAAGTAACCAAGTCTTCATCTTGAACATGTGATTTCTTGAGATAGGAGGAGATTTTGCCTTGTTGAAATATTGACCCTCAGACTGAGTCAGTGTAAGGAGTTGTCTTTCTTCCCATAATGTCAACATCAAATTAAGAAGAGCCCTGTATACTGAAGAGACCATGTCTTTAAATAGAGTCTAAATTAGAAAATTGTGTTATATATTTTGCCCACACTTAATACTGCTTTCTTTTTATTTTTTGTCTGCACACTGATGACATGCGTTTAGCTGGGTTTTGTTTTTGCATTATTGAGACAGCAACTGTACAGAAATATTTAAGACCCCAACAGAATGAAACAATAAGCAAGTGAACTAGAACTATTCTAAAAAGACCCTTTGTAACCCTACACCAGGATCATCTAGGATTTATTCCAGGTATGCAAGTATGATTCAGTATCCTCAGATCAATTAATGTGATATACCACAACAACAGAATGAAAGATAAAAACCACATAATACTTCAGTAGATGCAGAAGAAGCATTTGACAAAATTCAATATCCACTCATGATAAAAGCTCTCAATAAACTTGATATAGGGAAAACGTACTTCAAAATAATGAAGGTTATTTATGACAAACCAACGGCTAACATCACAACCAATTGTTTTAAAAAATGAAAGCTTTTTCTCTAACATCTTAAACAAGACAAGTCTGCAGATCTCACCACTTCTATTTAACATAGTACTGGAAGTCCTAGCCATAGCAATCAGACATGAAAAAGAAAGAAAAGGCATCCAAATCTGCAGAAAGACACTGCCACTATGTGCAAATGACATGATGTTATGTATAGAAAACTGTAAGATATCATCAAAAAGCTATTAGGATAAATAAATGAAAGTAAAGCTCAGTAAAGTTGCAGAGTATGAAATTAATATATAGAAATCTTTTGCATTTGTATATACTGATAATGAATTATAAGAAAAAGAATTTAAGAAAACATCAATTTACAATTGAATCTAAGAGAATAAAATAATTAGCAATAATTTCAACAAAGGAATTGAAAGGCCTGTACTTTAAGAACTGTAAAAATTGATAAAAATGATTTAAGACAATACAAATAAATAGAAAGATATCTCGTGTTCATGGACTGGAAGAGTTAATATTGCTAAAATATCCATACACCCAAAGCAATCTACAGATTCAATGCAATCCTCATCAAGTTACCCATGGAATTTTTCAAATTTGTATGGAACCATAGAAGACCTCAATAGCCAAAGCAATTTTGAGAAAAAAGGACAAAAGTTGAAAATACTACACTCTCTGATATGAAAATATGCTACATAGTCATAGTAATCGAAAATTGTATGGTACCGGCACAAAAACAGACATAGATAAATGGGACAAAATAGAAACAAAATAAACCCACACCCCTATGATCAATCAATCTATGACAAAAGAGGCAAGAATATGCAGTGGGGGCAAAGACAGATTCTTCAATAAGTAGGTGTTGAGCAAACTGAACAGCTACATGTAAAAGAATGAAACTAGAAATTTTTCTCACAGCATAAATAAAAATAACTCAAAATGTTTTAAAGACTAAAATGTAACAGCTGAAATCATAAAACTCCTAAAACAAAATATAGACAGTATGCTCTGTGACATTCATTTTATAATATTTTTTATACACAAATTAAACTCTTGCACAGAGAAGAAAACCATTTACACAGAGAAAGGGAAATCTGAAAAGGAAAAGATATTTGCAAAAAACATGTTGACAAGGATTTAATATCCAAAATATATAAAGAACTTATACATTTATTCAAAAACATAATATTATTTTAAATTAGGCAGAGGACCTGTTTTACCAAAAATGGTATACAGATGGTCAACAGGCACATGAAAAGATGCTCAGTATCTTTAGTCATCAGTAAAACGCACATTCATCTTTATAATATTTTTTTATAGCCAAACTAAACTCTGGCACAGAGAAGAAAACCATTAACACAAAGAAAAGGAAACCTGAAAAGGAAAAGATTTTTGCAAGCAACGTATTGACAAGAATTTAATATCCAAAATATATAAAGAACTTATGCATTTAATATCAAAAACATAATCTTATTTTAAATTAGGCAGAGGACCTGTTTTACCAAAAAAGGTATACAGATGGCCAACAGGCACATGAAAAGATGCTCAGTATCTTTAGTCATCAGTAAAACGCCAATCAGAAAAACAAATTAGCAAGTCACCTTACTAGGGCTGTCACCAAAAAGGCAAGAAATAACAAGGGTTGGTGAGGATGCGGAAAACAGGGAATCTTTGTGCACTGTTGATAGTAATGTAAACTGGTGCAGCCTCTGTGGAAAGCAGTATGGAGATTCTCCCTGCTCTGCCCTCCCCAGATTAAAAATGGAATGATGCCTGCGACCTGGAGTCTTATCCTGCCTCAGTTGCTCAGAAAGGAGGCAGCACCTTTTGGTGGGGAGAGATAGAGACTGGGATCCTGTCTGGTTTTGGTGGCTGTGGTGGGAAAGATAACAGCAAATTGACTGACAGCTTTTTTTTTTTTAATTAAAAATAGAACTATTACATGATCCAGAACTTCCACTCCTGGGTATTTAATCTAAAGAGGACAAAAGAGCTAGTTAAAAAATATATAGTCGCCCCAGTGCTCACAGAAACATTATTTACAATTCTCAAGATACTGAAGACATCTCTGTGTGAATTCATATCATAGATTAATGGATAAAGAAGATCTAGATGATAGATAGATAGAGCAATATAGATATAAATAGTGAAATATTACCATAAAAAAGTAAAATCTTGCCATTTGGGACAACATGGATAGACCCAAAGGTATTATACTTATTGAAATAAGTCAGAGTGAGACAAATAAACTGTATGTTTTAATACATATATGTGGAATCTGAAAAACAAAACAAACAAATATAACAAAACAGAAACAGACTCACAGACACAATGAAACAACTAGTGGTCACTGGGTGGGAGAGGAGTGAGTGTAGGAGTGAAATAGGTGGAAAGAATTAAGAGGCACACACTCGCAGTCATAAAATAAATCAATTATGTTTGTAATGTACACCAGAGGAAATATGATCAAATTTTATAGTAATTTTGTATGGTATGTAATTTATTAAAAATATCAAATGACTACTCTGTACATCTGAAACTAATATAGTATTGTAAGTCAACTATGTTTACATATATGTGGAATCTGAAAAACAAAACAAACAATATAACAAAACAGAAACAGACTCACAGACACAATGAAACAACTAGTGGTCACTGGGTGGGAGAGGAGTGAGTGTAGGAGTGAAATAGGTGGAAAGAATTAAGAGGCACACACTCGCAGTCATAAAATAAATCAATTATGTTTGTAATGTACACCAGAGGAAATATGATCAAATTTTATAGTAATTTTGTATGGTATGTAATTTATTAAAAATATCAAATGACTACTCTGTACATCTGAAACTAATATAGTATTGTAAGTCAACTATGTTTCAATTTTAAAAGTTTTAATTAGATAAAAATGGGGCAAAGTAGAGTTTGGGTGTGGGATTAGTTGAAGGATTTTGATATAAATTATTCTGGATTATCTGGGTAGGTCCTATACATAACCATGCATCCTTTGCTGACATGAAAAACAAACAAAAAAAAAGACTATCAGATATTTCTCTAGAAAGATGAGTTTATTTGGGATCAGCAAAGAATTGCAATTTGGGGTCTGCAACCATGGCAAGTCTCATGCAAGCCCCCACAGGACAAGAGAAAAACAATCTTATAGAGAAGAAAAGGAAGTTGGGAGGGCTACTGCAAACAGACATTTACATTTGTTTACGTTGAGATGTCCCTGGTGGTCCAGTGCTTAAGAATGTGCCTTCCAATGCAGGGGATGTGGTTCAATCCCTCGTAGGGACCTAAGATCCCACAGGCCACCAGGCAAGTAAGCCCGTGTGCCATAGCTAGAGAGCACATGTGCTGCAACTACTGAGCCCACACACTCTAGAGACAGTGCTCGCAACAAGAGGAGCCCCTGCGTGCCCACACACACACACACACACACACATGCACACACATACACACATAAAGTGAACAGAGTCCATGGTTTTTTACTGGCCCAGTGTTTGCCTGGAAAAGAGGTGGCATCTTTCTCCTGCCCTTTAATCCTATTATCTTCACAGGGTATGAGAACTGCCCCTGTCTCCCAACTCTATTTAAATGAGTTTCTGTTTATTTACTAATTTCCTACACCTTAGAAGCAGAAGAGTATTTGACTCCAGAAGAGAAAAGAGCTGAGGTGGTAGAAGTAAGAGGTTGCAGTGATTCAAGGAAGCGCTATGACCCAAAAAATCCAAGTGACCTCCAGAAGTTAGAAAAACGCAAGGAAGTGGATTCTTCCTTAAAGCCTCTAGAAGGAACCAACCAGCCAAGATCATGACTGTAACCAGCAAAATTGATTTCATACTTCTTCAACCCAGAATTATAAGAGAATTCATTTGTTTTAACTTATCAGGTTCATGTTAAACATTGAGCAAGCGTTTTTTGTTTGCTTTCCACAGTAGTAGGATGGCATGTAAATATTTGCAGTTGTCTGTTGGAACACTTCATGGTGAGGCAGACTTGAACATTCTGGAGAAGGCAACTAAGCTGGATAATATCTTCATTGGAGTGATTTCATTTAATTCCTTTCACTTTTTAACATTTTTGAGTTCAGCAAGCATGCTCTGTCACTCAGACATGTCCAACTCTTTGAGACCCCATGGACTGTTAGCCTGCCAGGCTCTGCTGTCCATGAGATTTCCCAATATTTCCCAAGAATACTGGAATGGGTTACCATTTCCTCCTCCAGAGGATCTTCCCCACCCAGGGATCAAACCCATGTCTCCTGCATCTCCTGCATTGATAAGCAGATTCTTTACCACTGAGCCACCTGGAAAGATGTGGTTAAATATTTATTTTAATTCTATCCTCTTATCAACTACTCTGCTTGTTCCCAGTCAGAAGTTTCAAGTGCAGAAGGAGACACAGATTGAGAGGGGAAGATAAAGACCAAAGTCCATAATCTGTAGGGCCAAAAAGCGTCTGTGCTTAAAACTGTACTGATATAGGTGAGTAACATGAAGCACTGCAAATGCCCTGTGGTGGCCTCACGGTGTGACTGTGGCTGGAGGAGGGGCTGAGCCCGCGGAGGGTTTGTGTAGAGGCTGCAGGTGCCTGGGGAGCACTGTGCTGCACAGCACAGAAGTAAGTGCCCGAGTCTGTGGTCTGCGAAGAGGAAATGTGCAGTGAGCTGCGGCGATCCGTAGGGACTGTGGTGGCGTTTAATCTTCCATCTCGCTTTGTCCCTGAAGGAACGTAAAACAGGTGGACGAGGTGGCCATCGGGGTTCTGAAGATACCACTGCACATTGTCTGCAGTGGTGGAGAAATTACACCACAGAGTAGAGCTGGCTCCCTCCTGAAGACTCAGGGCTGGGGGACTCTGCACCACATCCATCCCTCTCACACCTGATGAGAAGGAGAGAAACAGTCACATGTGAGGATCACAGAGCTCCTGCAAAGCCCAGAAAGTACATCCCCAACTCCATAAGGATAGAACGTCTGCAGGACTTGTCAGCTCCTTTCCTTCCTTCAACAAAAGAGAAGCTGATCATTCCTTCAGATTCCCCTGCGGGGCAGCCCCAACTCACAGCAAACCTGGGCAAACAAAAGCCCCAGCACAGTTTCCACTAGCCTTTTCATGACTCTTTGCCTTCTTGCTGGAAAATATTCACAAGACACATAGCAAACCCTGGGTGGTGAGTGTCATGCCTTGTCTGGATGGTTCAGCTCCTGCAACCAATCAGCTCAGCCAAGAAACCCTGCTCAGCGGGACACTCTGTGACAGGAAGCCCCACCCTCTGGTCTCAGCTGAGCTAAAAACAGGTTAAAGAGGGGTGAGAGTGGAGGGAAAAGGTGACATTCAATGTTTTATACATAATTTTGAACTTGTGAAATGGACGGTCATAGTTTCTCCTGATATAAAGTAATAAATAAATCTTAGGCAATAAAGTAGAAAAAAGACAGAAAAAGTTGGTATCTATACTTCAAATTTTTCCATCTGACCTTTTGTTTTTGACTCCCTGTTTGATCCAGGGGACTTTCTTGAGAGCTCCAGATAAAGATAATGACATACAATCAATACAAATATAGATATTTCGCATTGTGGTCATAAATGTCTAGTGCTTGAATCAAGGAATAAGGCACAGCTATTAATTGAAAGGAATATTTATCAAAAAGCATGCTTCTTATATGCCAATAATGATTTAGCTTTTCTTCACACAAAATTATTCTCCTCTACTATTACTAATCCCCATTTAAAAGAGTTTTTCAGGGGATGGAGCAGTAAAGAATATACTTGCCAATGCAGGGGACAAAAGAGATGGGCGTTCAATGCCTGGGTCAGGAAGATCCCCTGGAGAAGGAAATGGCAACCAGCTCCAGTGTTCTTGCTTGGAAAATCCCATGGCCAGGGGAGCCTGGTGGGCTACAGTCCACAGGATGGCAAGGCGTAAGACCCAATGGAGCGACTGATCACTCGAAACCTCAGGATGAGTTTCAGAGGCAGGAGGTAGATGGGCCCCTGGGATAGACAGCTGGTGTGTGTCAAGCAGAGTAAAATTCAAGCTCTGTTTTCCCTACCTCTCCAAGCACTGAGGAAAGAACCAATTCTACCTGTTGGAACTGTTCCTTCAACTTGCTTTTCGTTGCTTTTGTTATTATAATCACGCAGAGTAGGCTGCCTCAGAGAATCAGCCCCTCTGCCTGACTGCTCAAGTGCTTTTTTTCATGACCTGTCCACCAGTGGATGGTAGGAAAGAAGAAATTGATACATACCCTGCCTGAGGCTTGCCATTCTAGGAGATGTTTGCAAGATTAATTTTGCCTTTTTAATTAGTTTCCTCACCTTCTCCTTCCCTGTTCTGTAAAAGAACCTGGCATCCAGACCCAGACAAGATGACTATTTTGAAACATTAGTCTGCCATCTTCTTGGTCAGCCAGCTTTCCGAATAAAGTCCTTGCCCCAACACCTCGGCTCTCAGACTCATTAACCTGTCATGCTAATTAGCCTGCCTGAGTAGGCTCCTCAAAGGGAGCTCAGCCTCAGTACCTAAGACAATTAACAGCAGGAGCTGAGCTCTGTTTAGAGTAAAAGAGTGACCACTTCTGAGGTCAAGAGGTCAAGGAAAACTGCACAGAAAGACTCCTTGGAGCTCAAAAAGGAGGTGGCACCACCTCACAACAGATGATGCCAAGCAGCCCACACAGCTCTGTGCTGGAATCCATCCTGGTGAAGAGATGCACACGCATCACTCAGGAGGCCCTGAAACAGGTCTCCTGTGGGAAAAGGAGAGAGAGATCTGGCCAAAGATAAACACAGGCCCAGAAGAACTGCCCCATAAAGATGATTTAACCACCTCTTCACGGCACTCCTCATCTTCCTCCTCATTAAGGAGGATGCCCTTGTGTCTCCTGCATTGACAGGCAGATTCTTTACCACTGCACCACCTGGGAAGCCTATTATTGGGGACTGATGAATAAAGGAAGCCTTTTTTTTTGTTTCATACTATATTGTCTTTGGAAAGGTCACCCATATACATCCTTAAGTGCCAGCTATAATTAGCTGTACCAGTCCCAAATGCTTTAGTCAAAGAGTTGGAGTCCTTAAAGGAAAGAAGCCTCTTAGGATACTAGCAAAATAGTCTGAAGATAATGCAGTTAGAAATAAGCCTTTGTCCTGGGTTTTTTTGTTTGCTTGAGAAATGAGATTAATATTGTAAAGCAAATTCTCTGACTTGTGTTATATCAAGTCACATGGCCAACCTCAAGCTATTATATCTCAGCCCATCACTATTCCAAATGACATGGGAGTAAGTAACTTTCTCCAGCTTGTTGAAAATCCTACGACCTCATTTTCTCTAGAATTCTGATTCTAGAGGACAAAAATGTCAATTTTCAGAAAATAGGAGTCTTTCCTTTGCAAAATGATAAAGAAAAAAGAATAGAAAAGACAAGAAAAAATGAAGAACAGAAAAATCTAAGATGCCCATGGGGACCAAACACTTCCAGGATTCTGTGTTGCCTGTACTGTTTGCCTTCACAGAGCATGCCGACTTCCTAAATATAACAAAGACTGAGCTACGGTGTCCCAGGAGGTTTGTGTTCAGCTCCTCCTACAGTCCCAGGCACTGTGTCACTCAGCACACAGAAGTACTTGGCCCAGTCTTTCCAATGAGCTGGTGTTTTCCTCAGGTGGAAGGACTTCTCACTCCTCCTAAATTCAGCCTCAAAACCTTTGATGCCTGAAACAAGACTGTCTCCAGACACGTACTTCAGGAGAAGCTGGAGCCCGTGGTTGGGGTACTGCACGGACCAGAAGAGGTATGGTGGACCAGAAGATGAGTAGCTGCACTTCAGCTCCAGACGGGCTCCTTCAGGGACAGTGATGCGATCGTCAGGCTGGGTCACTGACTGGGCTCCGGCTCCTGCTGAAACATCGGTGCTCAATCAGTGAACTCAGCTGAAACAAAAAGTCTCTCTTCAACGCGGAGCAATATTCCACGTGTGGACAAAGGAGTAAAATGGAGGAGTACTCACTCAGAACCAGGAGCATCCCAAGCATCAAGGTAAACACCAAGGTCATAGTGGAGCAGTGAAGCAGCAGTGAGCTCCTTTCTAACAGGTTCCCCACAAATAAGTCTAAAGACTGGCTGACTTGAACCCAGGTTTCTCTGAAGTTAAGAATGACAAAGGATTTACATTTCTTCTGATGGAGGCTGTAGGGAGGTTGTTAGGAAGAGAAGCTGACTTAACAAAATGCCTGCCTCTGGTGCCTGAGATGCTTTACATCTCACTGTGTAAAAAAATGGTCAGAATATATCTTTAAACCATAAGGGTTTTGTGAGGTTCTTCTGATCTTTTACAGAAATGAATTTCCAATTTAAGCAGCAGTGCCCTCTAGAGACCAAATAGAGAACTACGGAGAAGTTCACTTTCAGTAACGCCCCACCTTTTTACTTCCCTTATGTGGTTGATTTTCCAAGCATTATGATTATGTACAGAAGAAAATTTATATGTTGTCAGCCTTGAATTTGTATTAAATTTGGCTTTTTTAAAAAACACAGAATTGTGATTTTAAAATTCCCTGTGTTACTAGATAGCACAGGGACCTATATTCAATACCCATTTTACTTCCCTTATGTGGTTGATTTTCCAAGCATTATGATTATGTACAGAAGAAAATTTATATGTTGTCAGCCTTGAATTTGTATTAAATTTGGCTTTTTTAAAAAACACAGAATTGTGATTTTAAAATTCCCTGTGTTACTAGATAGCACAGGGACCTATATTCAATACCCAGGGGTAAGCCATAATGGAAAAGAAAATAAAAAAGAAAGTCTCAGTTCAGTTCAGT
>SJYC01083470.1:0-51560 GCA_006408675.1 Madoqua kirkii | reverse complement strand
ATGCTTATTTCCTGTATCTGTTTTTCCCTTGGTTTGTGTGAGATTTTCTTATGAATTTTTAAGTTCTTTGTAAATAGGGACACAGAGGATTGTTTTGAAAGATAACATTTAGGAAAAAATCATCTTGATGGGCATTCCGGGCTGTAAAGCTCCACAAAAGATCAAGTAGTCCATCTTCTTTTTGGCGCTGATTAAAGGTTTTGGTTTTCTGTTTTGTTTTTATCTAATTAGGTGCAAATTTTCCTCTTAGCTGGAGAATCCCGGCTGTCTGTAACTGCATTATCGTTGGTGCAGTGTGGGGTGGATGGTGATGTGCCCTGAAAAGAGAGCAGTGCCAGGCAGGGGTTGGTTCCTGCTGGAGCTGATTACTGTGGATATTCAGTAAGAAGCTGAATTCCTTGCCTCGTTTAAAGACCGCGGCCGCTCCAGTCTTTAGCATAAAGACCCATGATCGACAAAAGGAGAAACCGGGAGCTTCTCTCGAGCTCTGCTGGCAGTTCTGGCTCATGGTATTTCTTCATTCTGCTGGCATTTCCTGGATCGGTGCTGCTCCCTAAACTCTCTTGGCAGGTTCACATGGAGCCAGGATTTTTCCCTCCACGTCCAGAGCCCAAGGAGGGTAGCCACCTCCCATGCTGATAAACAGACTGGGTTGTTTGTTCCAAGGAGGCCAGGGTTTCCAGGAATGGAGGTGGCTGGGGGCCCAAGTCCCAGTGTTCGCGAGACCTTGGATGGCAGGAACACCTTTGACGGAACCCCTTAGACCCCATTTCTCCAGGCCACCCACGCCGCTCCAGTAGCAGAGGGCTTGCTGCCTTGCCTGCTCTGGGTGAGAGTCCCAGCCCCCAGTGCCACTGTCTTCAGAGCAGCTGTCGCTGCTCCCTGGATACGGAGAGAAACAAACAAAGGCCAAGTGTGTGGGGTGCTGATGGTTTGAGATTCTCTGCGGTGAAAGGGGAATCAGCCTCCCCCAGGATGGAAGCCTGAAGGCTTGCCTGAGGCTGCCTGCAACCCAGCACAGAGCAGAAACAGAAGGGGGCCTGACCTTGAGCGTGTTGTCAGTGCTTGGCTTTATCCGGGCCTGATTCTTCTCTCCCAGGAACCTTGATTTCTTGTGAGCAGGCTCTTGAGAGAATGGGTCCCTGCAGAATGTTGTCTTTCCTGTGTCCCCGACAGCTGTGTCAGCTCTTGCTGACAGCACGTGCCCTAGACAGAGTTCTCATGCTCAAGAGTCCTGGAGGCCAGCTCTTACCTGCCGAGGTTACCGTCAAAGGATTGGGCCGTGTTGGAATTTTTACTTTGAGCCCTGGAGAATTATCCATTTAAGCTCAAGTGAATCTAGAAGTAAAGAGAGCTCTGTAGAAAATCCCTGAGCCCATGGACTTCTCAGAAAGGAGCGCAGTAACAGGGATAGGAATGAAATTACTGGGGAATCCTGCTCCCCTGCTCCCGTTTTTCAGATAATTGAGATCAAATTGTTATCTGAAACATGTCTTCATTCCATAAATCTTAAGCTGCATGCAAATGTGGACTGTCCATATGATTGAGGAGTAATTTTAACTTGCAGGAATCATCCACAAAATGTTGAGTGAGAGGCTGTTCAGAATACGATAGCCTGAAGAAGCAGCCGTCCATACTTCTGTACACCCACACACTTGGTGCCTCCCACCCTCTCTCATTTCAGCATTCTGTCCTTGGCTCTGGGCTACATTAGGACACTTTCCCTCCCTTGGTGTGAAAGTTGCTCATGCGGTTTTGTGGGAAGACTGGCACACAAACAGTGGCTATTGTGAGAAGGGAAGAGATAGACATTTGCGTCAGTTATGTTGAAAGTTCTGATAGGGGAGCTTGTAAAGTGACCTGCATGTTACGGGGCGCAGGAGAGGTGGGCTGGCCAGGACACGCACCTCTCCTGTGCTGACCCCAGGACCGTGGCCTTTCCCTCCATGAATAACAGTGAGGGATGTGATCAGGTTTGCCCTACGGTTACATGAAGGATGCTTTTTAGAGGTCAAGACTGGATTTTGGAAAGCCAGTGAGGAAGCTATTAATGCAAAGCCATCAAGGCAAGAGAGAAGTATTGGAACTAGGGTTGTGAGTGGTAGGAACGGTGAGGAAAGATGGAAGTGAAAAATGTTTTACATTGGTTGATTGACATGGGTGGAAGTAAAGGGGGAGGGATGGTTGGCCATTCTACCAACTGAGACACTGAGTGACGCAGGAGGGGCAGGTTTAGAAGAAAAATCCAGAGTTCTGTTCGAAACATGCTGAGTTGATGCCTGGAACAGGGTGTCTTGGGCAGTAGTGGGTGGAAGTGTGCAGTTGTGGGTGGAGGGTGGAGTTGAAGGGAAGAGAGCTGAGCTGGAAGTTGACCCTCATGGCAGAAAAGAGAGCTTATCCAGGGAAGATGACTCTGTCATTCAAGCAATGGGAGACACAGCTCTAGAGGTGAAAGAGGGGTGGGTGGAGTGAGAAAAGCCTTCAAGGAGATGCAGGAGGAATGATCAGAGAGCCAGGAGTGTGGGGAAGATGGGGAACTGGAGAACATCGTGTGGGTGAGGCCGAGGGAATGGAGTTTCAGGAGGAGGGGGCCATCCAGTTTATCCACTGCAGTTGTGTGCCAGATAAAGACTGAAAGAAACTTTTGGATAACGAATGCTGGAGAGAGTGTGGAAGAAAAGGGAAGCCTCCTACACTGTTGGTGGGAATGTAAATTGATGTAGTCACTATGGAGAACAGTATGAAGGTTCCTCCTAAAACCAAAAATAGAGTTGCCATATGCTCCAGTAATCCCACTCCTGGGGGACATATCTGGATGAAACTATAATTTGAAAGGCTGCCTGAAAGCTTATGTTCATAGCAGCATTATTTTCAATAGCCAACAAGGAACAACCTAAGTGTCCATCAACAGATGTACAATGGAATATTACTCATCCATAAAAAAGATGGAAATAATGCAATTTGCAGCAACTGGATGTACCTAGAGATTGTGGTACTAAGATAATGATCAGAAAGAAAAAGACAGATATTGTACTACATGATTTATATGTGGAATCAAAACTATGATGCAAATGAACCTATCTATGAACCAAAACAGACTCACAGACATAGAGAACAGATTGGTGGTTTCCAGAGGGTAAGAGGGGTGGGGAGGGTTGAATTGGGAGTATGAAACTAGCAGATGCGTACTGACATATATAGAATGGATAAACAAGGTCTTACTGTATGGCACAGGGAACTGTATTCAATATCCATAAACCATAGTGGAAAAGAATATGAAAAAGAATATATATATATACACACAACTGAGTTTCTTTGCTGTACATCAGAATCCAGCACAGCATTGTAAATCAACTATTTTTCAGGAAAATGAATTAATAAATAGCTCCTGGATTCATCAGTTGGGAGGCCCTGGGCATTTTGTGAAAGTAGATCCAGGAAAGCAAAGGGCGCAGGAACCAGCTGGGTGTCAGAGGGTGAAGATCGTGCAGACTCTAGGGGCTGAGCCTGTTGAAAGGTGATCCTGGTCTCTGCATTCACCAGGTCCTTGACTTCTTTCCAGTGTCTTGGTGCTGAGCTGCACCTGTTATCAGAGCGCTGTGCAAACCTGAACTGGAGCCACGTGGTAGGGCCTCTTCAGGTTATCAAAAAAATCCTTTCTTAATGAGCAGCTCCCATCTCTCAATCTCTCATCTCACCGGGTAGGATTCTGTCTTCTTCAGTTTAAGGTGGATTCTTTTGCACTTGAGATCACCTTTCCTCTAATTATTAATCATGTAACTACATTATAATGATATGTCTTGTGTAATGATATAGTCTCTGCCTGCACTGCATCTAGTCTTTATATAATAGTCATTGTTTAATAGTGGATAATAATACTTTTAACAAATGAACTCTGGCTAATCTATGGCCCCAATCTGCGTGCTGTCATAAAATGTCTGAAAATGCCGGAAGCTTCAGCTGAATTTTTAGTAATGTATTCTTTTTTTTTTTTCTGCAAGAGGTTTTCTGGTCCAAATGATAAACAATGAGAGTTGAAATGTTTTCAAATCTGGGACTGTATATGACTTCCAATACCACGAGGGACAAAACAGCTCTTAGATCACCTTTGGGAGCTTATCGAGCTCCTATTTGGTCCATCTTCATTTTATAGATGAGGAAACTGAGGCACGAGGACTTAAGAGGACTTAAGCCATCCCCCTGAGCTTAGGGGAGTGGAATTAGAATTTAAAGTTTGTGGGCTTTAGGGCTGACCTGAAAGAAACCAGCTCTGAAATGGATCCCTCTTTCGGTTTTAATTTGGTTTGTTTTCTGGGCCATCGTAAACTACCCTTCACGATGTGGAGAATCCGAACAGGTTCGCTGCAAGGTTTCAGCCCCTTGTCGTTACCAAATCCGACAAATCTCTTGCAAAGATGAGTGGCTCCCTCTGAAATCAGCGCTCATTCAGACTCGCAGACTGAAGCGGGACTCCAGCTGTAAATACTGCTTAATTCTGGCACTTGCTGGATGTACAAACATCATTTGCTCAAAAAGTCAGCTAATTTCTCCTGATGGAGGGCCTGTCAGCGCGCTGAGCATGGAGGGAGGTGCTCACGTGAGCAGACTGTAGAAGCAGGACAGACGGGCTTAATGGATTAAGCTGCTTAAGAAAATTTAAAAAGACGCACCAGTTAATATGTATTCCCTCTTTGCTTGGTGGTAATAGGCCAGCGTTTTTGATTTCCCTGGCAGAGTTCCTCTCCTAATCGGAAGTGATAAGCCAGACAGTCGTTCATTTGCTGAGACGTGATGGAAAATTGTGGATGATTGCAGGGAACCAGGGAGCCCTTGACTCCATAGGGAATGGGGGAAGGCAGGTCTGGTTCGTGACTCTTTAGAGATTATTTTCTCTGGGCCAGGGGAGGTGGGAGACCATCTCCATGGGAGATGATGCAGGAAGTCGGAGTCCTAAAATGTGGTGGCAAGAGTTAAATCTTCCCCAGGGGCTGGAACCTGAATTCTCTGGCCAGTTCCAGCCCTGCCCTTTGAGAGGCTGGCTGACCTCTTGAGTCTTAGTCTTTTTGTGTTTGAAAAGGAGGAACTGCCTTCAGTACCTGCCTTGCGGGAATGTTTTTAGACCTTCAGCAGAGGAGCTCTGTGGAAACCCTAGGTATTAGTTTTAAATGCTAGAGTATCTCCATGGGAGATGATGCAGGAAGTCGGAGTCCTAAAATGTGGTGGCAAGAGTTAAATCTTCCCCAGGGGCTGGAACCTGAATTCTCTGGCCAGTTCCAGCCCTGCCCTTTGAGAGGCTGGCTGACCTCTTGAGTCTTAGTCTTTTTGTGTTTGAAAAGGAGGAACTGCCTTCAGTACCTGCCTTGCGGGAATGTTTTTAGACCTTCAGCAGAGGAGCTCTGTGGAAACCCCAGGTATTAGTTTTAAATGCTAGAGAATGTATCTAGGGTGGGCAGATGGCAAATGTTTGCCTGCCTCAGGGGCCAAGGGTGTGTCCATGGAAGCAAGAAGGAGTGGTCAAGAGCTGGAAGGGAACTTGGACGTCATCTGTTACTACTTTATTTTACACCCAGGGTACCTGAGACCCCAAGAGATGGAGTTTCACTGCCAGATTCCAGTGGTGAAATCCCACGTGCCTTTCACCTTTGACCTGCCTCATAACCACGTGGTTTGGAAGGGTTGGCTCATGAATATAGTTTGGCTGCTGTTAAAGAGCCTTAGGAATGATCAGTGGAGGGTTAATTATTTCTTAGGAATAGTGAAACCGAGACTGTCCTGTGTTAGAATGCACAGTCAGCATCGCATTGTGAATTCTTAAAATCTAGTGACTATCTTCAGTCTGTTTTTCTGGACGTAAGTGACCACTGGTCTCAACCAGCCAACCAGCTCCACCTGCTCAGTCTGTGTGCCTTTTCTAAGGAGGCAGAAGGAGGAAGGGGGCTCAACCTTGTCTGCGTTACCGCTACGGAGCCTGCCCTAGGAGGAGAGGCGGGGCGATGGTGGAGGGAAGGAGTCACGACGGACTGGAACTGTTATTGAACTCCCAGTGTATGCTGCCTACACTATTATATTTACTTTATCTCTCTATTGTGTGTGTGTGTGTGTGTGTGTGTGTGTGTGTGTGTATATATATATATAATGTATTATATATGTGTGTATATGTATGTATTATATTCCTTCCCAGCTGGCTCAGTGGTAAAGAGTCTCGGGTTTGATCTGTGGGTTGGGAAGATCCCCAGGAGAATGAAAGGGCAATCGACTCCAGTATTCTTGCCTGGGAAATCCCATGGACAGAGGATCTTGGTGCGCTATAATCCATGGGGTGGCAAAGAGTCGGACATGATTTAGCAACTACACTGATCCCTCAGCAACCCTGATAGGGAGGTAGGGTCACCCCAGTTTCATGAGTGGAATATTCCGGCTCATAGAGGGTAAGTGACCTGTCTGAAGCCACACGGCTGGTTAACAGTAGTAAGAGAATGAAACATTTGGCAGTGGTGGTGGGGCAGACCAAATCCAGGCCTCGGCTGCCCCAGCTTAGCCCACGTTGGCAGACTTCTGCAGCCCCATGTTGGGGGCTGGGGTGGAGTAAGGAAGCAGATGGCATGGACTGTTCTGAGAAAGCAAGCTTTCCTGTGGCTTTTTCCCACCCTGACATCTCAGGGAGTTAGTATTTATAAAGTATCTGACCTGGCTGACCCTTGTTATTTTTATTTTTGGAATGTCATGCCTTAGTGACTTGGGTGGGTAAATGTGTCTCGTGAGAAGTGTTTATTTTTTTCCTCTACAATCCGCTTCTGCTCTGCAACTGTCGCTGCCTTTCAGAAAATGAAAAGAGTTTGTAATAGACAGAATCTCTCAGATGCATGTCCTTGCATTTTTTTCCTCTGTGTGAGCACTTGCCCCCTTTTATCTCTCCTCTTTTTATAGTTGATGAAATTTTTGATGCTAGAATACTAGTGATAAATAGTTCCATATGTCTTTCATAGACTTTCCTCGAATATTAGCATAATATTTGGTCTTTATAATAAATTTTACTAATGAAACATATTTTAAAGGTTGGGAAAAGGACCAAGAATAACACAAAGAAAGCCTATGTACTTTCCACCCAGCTCCATTAATCTCAAATATTTTGTTGTGCTTGCATCAGACTGCTTGAAAGAAAGAAATCTTACAGTTGACATTCATTGTATACCCTCTGATCCCATTCGACAGAGGGTAAGCACTATCCTGAATCTGATATCTTCCTTTCCTACACATTTTTAAAAATACCTTCACATCTGGATGTATCTATTAGAGTAGCATGTTCTCCGATGAAGTAGCATGTGCTTCAAGGTATAGTCTGCTACTCACTTTTTCCATTAAGCGTCAGCTTCCTCAGATTGACCCATGGTGATTTGCACCACCCCAGTTCATTAAATTCCAGCCCTGGGCAATTAGTCCATAGCTTTGAATGGACTGGATTCTTAATCCGTTCTCATTTTGATGACTTTGGTGGGTCTTGCGGTTTTGTATTACAGCAGTGCCACCGTGAAGGTCCCGTTGCCCTTGTCTTGTGCATGCTTGCCCCAGGCCTGGAGTAGGTACCAGAAGAGGATCAGCTGGGTTAAAGCCTTGGTAC
Organism: Madoqua kirkii; assembly: GCA_006408675.1. NCBI lineage: Eukaryota > Metazoa > Chordata > Mammalia > Artiodactyla > Bovidae > Madoqua > Madoqua kirkii. The sequence goes on along the minus strand of SJYC01083470.1, from coordinate 43,942 downwards.
GCCTTCAGCCTCACCGGGCATTGCTAAATGGCTCTTCTGCGTTATTGCACACCTGTAGCTGGGAGTTCATGTTGTATGTAACCCATCACTGTGTCATGTGAGAGTATCAGACTTCAAATCTTCGCAAGTCTGGTGAGTGTGAAAGAGAACTCATTTGTTTCATTTATCATACTCTGATGACAAGTGAGTTTGAGTTTGTCTGAAGCAACTGTTTGAGTTTTCTCATCTGGAACATAACTGTTCATTTCTATGCCCTGACCAGTTTTGTGTTGGGTGGTCTATGTTTCCATATATAGTCTTATAAGAAGATCCTGAATATGGATCTTTGTGGGTTATATATATGGCAGATACCATTTCCAGTTAGTTGCTTATCTTTTAACTTTGTTTATAGCATCTTTTAAAAACCAGATGTTTTCCACTTTAATGCAGTCATATTTTCCACTTTTAATGACTTGTGCTTTTTGACTCTTCTTTTAGAAACCCTTGCTTACCCTTTGCTCATCAAGGTATGCTTTGGGGCCTAAATGGAGCTCATTTTGCTTTTCTGGCCTTATTTCTTGGTTTGCTTTGGGACTTCCCATGCTTGCCTTGGTGTGTCTGTGCAGAGCACAGTACAGGCTGCGCAACGGTTTCTAAGGACTGTAGGCGTGGCTGTGCCTGTCCTGGGCTAGATGGGGCTGTGCTGACCTTGGAGTTGGAGATGAATTCCCCTCTTCTTGACCCTTTGGCTGTTTCTGAGAGGTGCTGAAGTGCAGGATTGATTGGTCCTCTCTGAAGCCTGGCTTATCTTCAAGCCTGATGAATTGGTTATAAAGTTGTCCCTTCTCTTGTCCTTCGGTTTATCTTCACTGCCTGAGTTTTACTTCCTGCTGCTGCTGCTGTTGATCGAACCTGAAAAAACAGAAGGCACATGGGGCTAGGTTCTCACCTGGGCCTGCCATGTAGGTCACCCTTGGTGAGGACCCAGCGTGTGTGAAAAAGGAGCAAATGCCTATAGAAGTTCATCCAGAAAAGTTCTTTCTCTTCTTCCCTCATGGGAGCTCGGGAATGTTTAATAGAAACAATCTCATTACCCACTGCTTTTTGCACAGAAGTATAAATAGATTCGGGTTTCCCAAGTGGTGCAGTGGTTAAGAATCTGCCTGCCAATGCAGAAGACACAAGAGACGCAGCTTTGATCCTTGGGTCGGGAAGATCCCTTGGAGTAGGAAATGGCAACCCGCTCCAGTATTTTTGCCTGGAAAATTCCAGGACAGAGAAAGCTGGCAGGCTGCAGTCCATGGGATTGCAAAGAGTTGGACACAACTGAGCACACATAAATAGGTGCAGGTAGGGTTTAGATAAATTCACAGAACCTGAGCATGTCAGAACCGGAAGTGTGCTTAGGAGTCATTGCTCATGCAGTCAACAAGCAGTTCCTGCAAGTCTGCCGGGTGCCTGGCACCTGCCAGGGACGTAGGGTAGCAGAGTCTGCCTTTGTGGTGGTGGTGAGGGCAGCCACTAAACCAGAGGAATTGTTTTAGAGTCTGGGGGGTGTGATGACGTAGAGAGGAAGGCCCTTTGGATTGAGTGCCTCTTCCATTTTGATATTTTAGGCAGACCTACTTTCTTGCTTAAGAGTACGCAAACTGTGGCCCAGGGGCCAAAGCCAGTCCACCACCATGCCCAAACTCAGAATGGTTTTTACCCTTTTAAGTGGTTGAGAAAAATTAAACATTTGCAGTAGCTTTTAATGATAGGGGATACCAACTTTGAACTTCAGCCACCTGTCCCTTCCCCCCCAGAAGAATTCTGTTCTCTTCATTAGTAGCTTGCGCTACAGAAAAATTGCTCTCAATTGTTAACATCAGTATTTTGAATTGCATCACTAAAAGTTGTGCAAAATACTGTGTTCTCTCCTCTTCTATAAGTACTGGTGTAATATCTTTAATTTGGCCTTCTGTGCTGCACAGCCTAAAATATTTACTGTCTGACCCAAAACATTGGCAGATCCCTGTACTGTGGTCTTCAGTCTGATTTCTGGTTTGCAAAATGGGTGTGGAGCCTATTTCAGAGGACTACTGTGAAGACCGAGAAAGAGAACGGATGTCAGACTTCTGCCAGGTGCTAATGTCAGTAGATTTTAGATTTTCCGGAGTGAGAAGTCAATAATCAACTTCCTAAGGGCCGTTAAAGGGAGCATACGAGGTTTGGGGACCAGGATGGGGGCGGTGCTCAGAACTCGCCTTTGAGAATCGACCCACCCGAGGAACAGTATACCCCAGTGTTGCTCCCAGCCCCCGAGCCACGGACCTTGGTCCTCACGAGGGCCGCATCCTGCCAGCTCTGCAAATCCCCACAATGTTAATGCCGCTGGGATATAATTTTCCTCATGAAACGCAATGAAGCATAACTAAAAAATGTAAGTAACAGCTTCGGGCCCTTAATGAGGCTATAAATACAGTATGAAAATAATTTATACAGCTATTTCCTGGTGAAGAGCTGTCCTTTTCTTAGACCTCTTTGCTTTTCTCTTTGCTTGCCTCATTAATACTAGCCATTGGCTTTCTTTGCTCGCTCATCTTAAGAAGGAAACAAGGATTTGTCACTTTGCAGTGGCTGCTGCTCTGCACTGCATGAGAGAGGCAAATGGGAATGCAGAGGGAAGCACAGATGCTGGGCAGACAGTTCAGCTTGCTCACTGTCCAGGTGACTCACTCCATCCATAAATCATTCCTGCGGGAAATGTATACCCCGTCTTCTTTCAGGGTCAGTGTAAATATAATATGCTGTATGTGTAAATATTAAAGTGAAAGTGTTAATTGCTCAGTTGTGTCCGACTCTTTGCGATCCAGTGGACTGTAGCCTCCCAGGCTCCTCTATCCTTGGGATTCTCCAGGCAAGAATATTTGAATGGGTTGCCATTCTTTTCTTCAGGGGATCTTCCCAGCCCAGAGATCGAACCCAGGTGTCCTGCATTGCAGGCAGATTCTTTACAGTCTGAGCCACAAGGGAAGCCCCAAGAAATTTGTGTAAAAATGAGATCTTTGAATGCTAAGGGTGTCATCCCTGGGATGAATCCATGAGTCATTTGATAACTTCTCCCCTATGTCCCTGGGCCGTATCTTCTTTGAACAGGTGGATATGCAGAGATTGGGGTTCTTAGAATGAGCTCTCAAGGTGGGCAGGTTGCTGTGCAGAGTTTTGACACAGCTGGAGACCTGGTCCAGCTTCTGTACGTGTAGGCAGAGGCCCATCCTCACACCAGGCTCGGACATCCATGTGTGAATCCTCCCACCCTGCTGACAGCTAGGAGCTCCCCAGACAGCTCTAGTGGGAAGCAGTTGGTTTGATGAGAACCTAATGGCTCTGGGAAGTGCGCAAGGCAGATGTGTCTGGTTCCATCTGACACCAGTGCCAGCACGAGTCGAAAGGACCTGCAGGGATTTTTCGGGGCTGCTGAGAACCTAATCATGGTGGACCTGTTCCCTTGGTGCTTTCCATGTGCCCGTGCATGAGATGTTCGTGTGTATTTGAAAGAGCAAGTCAAAGGGAAAGCAGATGGTTGTCTTCAGCGGCCTCGTGACATGATGTGTATTGGCACCAGGGAATGGGAAGAGGTGTGTTCATTCTCCAGGGAGGTTTTAGGGGAAAGTCTAGTTGAGATCAGCCGATGGGAACACTAAGTTGTATGTGTGTCTATACATATACATGTATATATCTTGTTTTGTTCTTCACGGAGCCTGCAGACCCGATGGTCAGGAAGCAAAGGCTAAAAGCGAAGATGATTGGATGGAAATCTGAAAGCAGGGCCTGTTGATAGTTTGCAGATGCCAAGTCTGTATGACATCACGATAAGGGGTGACCTTACAGGGGGAAGATCAACAGAGGGAGGGAGGAGCATGTGGAGGGCTCCAACCGGTGCAAGCGAATTCCCATTTCTCAGCGGAAAAAGTCAGCATTGCTCACTGCCTGTTCCAGAAGGCTCAGAAGGCAGCAGCTGTCTTGAGTTTTTGCAGCACCCCCTCATCAAATAAAAATTTGTGGGTGCCAAAAATTTTGGAAGAAACAGCAGCAGCAGCTTCTTCTTTCCTTTTTCCCAATGGGGGAGGACTTGGGTGTGTTTTTTCTGTTGTTGTTCTTGGTGCAGATGGTGTAGTTATTTTAAGTAAGTGATGTGCTGCTGCAGTGAAAATGGGCAACTCTTTTTCATTTTTCAGCTTAATGAAAAAAGAAAAAGGAGAAGGAAAAATCCCAGCTAGCCAACTTCGTGCTAATGCTTGTCTTTTTTGGATTCTAAATGTGTCCCAAGACACTGAGATGGGATAAATATTTCACCACTAGAAAGTCCTGCTGTCGGGCTCAAAAGATTTCTAACCTCTTTTAAAGCTGGCAGGGTAGTAATTTACTTACACTCATCCAGACACCCCCATGTCCCTTATTTTTATGTATGTACAGATCCCACTCACCTTCTAGGGGGACGAGGCAGAGGGTAGATGGAACTTTCCAAGGTACAGTGTGAGGGGTGGGGGATAAATCAGTAACTAGACATTTGGTTTTCTTCTGAGAATAACCACAGGTATTTGTTAAGAACCTACTAAATGTCAGATGCCCAGGACTCAGAGCAAAACAAAGCAGTGCCCTTTGGGGTTGTGCAGCCTGGTGGGGAGATGGTGAGGCATTGGGGAGCACACATCGGGATGAAGGAGAACATGGAACACTCCCAGAGCTGGAAACGGGGGCACCGGCTTTAGACGGGGTGTCGGTGAAGGGATCTCAGAGTCAGTGATGTAAAGTGGAGGACTAATGAGATGAGCCAGATGTAGCCGTTCGCCAGGGCTGCCGTGACAAGGAAACATGGTGAGCAGCTTCAACGCCAGACATTTCTTTACTCATGACTCTGCAGTCCAGAAGTCTGAGATCAAAGGGTGCAGAGTTGGTTTCTTTTGAGCCCTATCTCCTTGGCTTGTAGACAGCTGTCTTCTTCCAGAGTTTTCACATGACCCTCCCCGTGTGTATCTGTGTCCTCATCCCTTTTTGTAAGGACACCAGGCCGATGGAATTAGGGCCCACGCAAACGTCCTCATTTTAACTTTGTTGTTTTTCGGTCGCTAAGTCGTGTCTGACTCTGTGACTCCCTGGACTGCAGCACCCCAGGCTCCTCTTCATCCACTATCTCCCAGAGTTTACTCAAATTCATGCCATTGAGTCAGTGATGTTATCTAATCCTCTCATCCTCTGCCACCCCCTTCTCCTTTTGCCTTCCGTCTTTCCCAGCATTTTAACTTAATCATCCTTTTAAAGTCCCTGCCTCCCAACATAGTCACATTCTGAGATACAGGGGTTAAGACCTCAGCGTTGAATTCTGGAGGGATACATTCAACCCGTGATACCAGATGCAAAGTGTGTGGAAGAATCGAGGTCCGTGGGCAGCATAAGCAGAGGACCATGGCAGGGAAGACGTTTGTGATGGAGGAGATGGAATGAGCTTGTAGAGGTTGGGATGGGGAGGTGGGGTGGGCCCCAGGTTTTATAAACCCTGGCAAGAGTTTTAGATTTATTACAAGGGCACAGAAGAGCCATCAGCAGTGTTTAACGTCTTCATCTGCTGTGAGGAGAAAGACCTGGGGTGGTGGGTGTGAGAAGTGAAAAGTTGGTTTAAGCTAGGACTTCTCAAATCGGCTCTCTTCTGCCATTTCAGGCCGGGTGGTTCTCTGTTGTGAGAGGCTGTCCTGTGTATCACGGGGGTGCATTCCTGGCCTCTACTCAATAGAAGCCACAACCACCAATGTCTCCAGACACTGCCATCTGTCCCCTGGGTGGCAGAGTGCCCCCTGTTGAGAAGCGCTAGTGTAAACCAGACCCTGGGTCTCAGTGGCTTGGATTGGATGGTGCCAGTTTAGTGAGGCACACTGAATGGGTTTGAGGAAGATGGTTTGTTTTGTAAAATTTTATTTTGTAATGGGGTATAGCTGATTAGCCTGGAGAAAGAAATGGCAACCCACTGCAGTTTTCTTGCATGGGAAATCCCATAGACAGAGAGGCCTGGCAAGCTGTACAGTCCCAGGGGCCGCAAAAGAGTCAGACACAACTTTGCAACATAACAAATTAACAATATTGTGATGGTTTCAGGTGGACAGCAAAGGGATTCGGCCATACATATACATGTGTCCATTCTACCCCAGACTCCCCTCCCATCCAGGCTGCCACATAACAGTGAGCAGAGTTCCCTGTGCTATACAGTAGGACCTTGTTGGTTTTTCATTTTGAATGTAGCAGTCGGGACCTATCTATCCCAAACTCCCTAAGTATCCCTTTCCCGCATCCTCCCCTGTGGCAACCGTAGTGATTTGTGGAAGATTTTTAAGACAGAGTCAGCATATTGAACCTCTCTCGGCCTTGGCTTGTCCTTTTCCTTTTGTGTTTGTGATATTGTCACTTCTAAAGCACAAGGCTCTGCAGCCCTTGCACGCGTGGTAGAGTTGCTGAGATGTGCACAAGAATGGCTCCTTGGCATTCTCATACACCGGGCCACGAGATCTGAGCTCCTGCTGGTAAAGCTCTGGGAGCCCTATGGCTGCAAGACCACTCGTGTCTAACCTATGTGGTATTTAGTCTCTATCCCACTTTCTCACTTATAAAGTCCCCGTGCCTCCAGGCTCTGGATTCTCAGGGTAAGCACTTTGAAATCTAATCTGGCCAATTTTTCTGGCCCTGGAAATCTGTTTATCAGAACAAGATTCACAGTCCCAGTGACTCTTCCAAGGGGCTTGCCTTGAAGAAGCTAGCTCTGCACTAGGAAGTGTAAGTGATTTCCAAACAAAACAGAATTGCAGCTAGGTTCTGAGCCCTGAAGAGTTCCCTGTTTGTGGGGTGTGTGTGTTGGGGGAAGCCCAGAGCAGTTATTAGGAAACAGCTGGATGCATAGGTCTTCAGGGTTACGCATCAAGTCTCTAGAGGGGATCCAGCACCTGGCTGTCCTTCTAGGCTTGTCTCCTAGGAGCCCCACTCTGGCATCTCGTGCCTCTGTCTGGAGATGGGCAGCTGGTTTCACAACCATCTCAGGGCTGGTGGTGGCTTTTGCAAGCCCAGTCTTGAGAGGGATTCTGATATGGAGGGTGGGCTCAGTGGACAGAAACCCATGATTAGTGATATCTGGTTTGAGTGTAGAACGGGGGAAAGAGGGAGCACAGTACATTCTCAGTTCCAGACTATCAGAGCCGTGTAGTTTTTTATTCTGTACCCTCTGTGCCCTGGGCTGAGCCTGTGTGCTCTGATCTCTGCCACCTTCCTGTGGGTGCGAGGGGCCCTTGCGCTCCATTTCTGCGTCTGCCAGAGGACTCTGCAAATGCCACCTCTTTCCTGTGACCTCTCTCTAATGCCTTGAATTTTGACTTTATCTTAGAACATTGAGGAAACCCTTCAACGGCTTTTTAAAGTCAAGAAGTGTCACGGTCGATTTGCTCTTTGGAAAGGTCCGCCTGGCCACAGAGATGGGCTTGAGGGGAGGCAGGGGTCACTTGTGACAGGGGTCCTAGTGAGAGGGTGTGGTGGTTGGGCTGACGTCATGGCTGTGGCAGTGGAGACCTGCGTGCAGGACTTGGTGCCCGGCCCTCGTAGTGGGTGGCTGAATGAGGAGGGGACAAGGAAGGTTTTTAGGAGCCCAGTGCAGGCTCTTAAGGCAGGATGAGGCCCCTCCCTATAGCTGCTCTTCTAGAATTCTTCGGTGAGTTATGAAAGCTCATTTTCAGTAGGGTGTTCCTGTACGTTGTTAATTCAGTGCAGCGGAGCAGGTGGTCTCTGAGGACTATCCGTGGCACCTGGGCGGTGGTGGTTCCCCTTGACTACAGCTGTGTCTTGCTGCCCGCTTGCTCCAGTTGTAAAGTGTTTTCAGTATTACCCCAGTAGTACCATAGCCACACAACAGGGTGACTGCCCATTTCTCCTTGAGGCCGTGAGGGAGCACTTCCGAGGCAGAGTTCAAAGAAGTTGTATGCTGACAGGTGTGTTGGGATTTCCCCATGGGTTGAAGGGCATTCCAGGTAGAATCAGGTAAAGGATGCTGGCATGAAAGAAGGTGTGCTGTCAGGGGGCTGGCATGAGAGCCTGTGGACGAGCCTCGTGGGCCCTCTCTCCCGCTGCTCCGCAGAGTCTGGACTTCCTCTTAATACGGGGCTAAAATGGTTAGTATACCCTTGTGCCTTTCCAGCCTGGAGGATGGAGCCTAGCTTTCATCTCTGCATGTTTAGAACCTACCTACTGGATGAATATGGTCATAAAGTTTCAATAAATGCCTGTTGTAGATTCAGGAGGGAGTCCTGAAAGGACTGGTCCGTTGTTTTTGTTTTTGTTTTTGTGTTTAACAACTCCTTTTCCCCTAAGACTGTTTTATTTCCAATGGCTGATGATCTTTCAGATTTTGATCCAGTGGCTCAGATGGGTCCAACTGATCAGATCCTGGCTCCTTTGACAGTTGGCCTCCAGGGTCCGTAGGTGGATGAATTCAGCTCTCCTTGACCTTCCCTGTTTGCTTTCCAGCCCAAGAGTTGGCACTGTGGGATGAGGGGCTTGCCAGTCTATGACTGTGTTCAGTGGAGTTGAGTCTCAACCTTGGGGCTTCGTGCTAAATCTCTGGGAACTCTTGGCAAGCCCGCCAGGGACTTGGTATTCTTATGGGGCTAGAAGGCCTGCACTCAAGTTTCAGCCTGGCCTTTCCTCCCCGTGTGACCCCAGGCAGATCCATTTTGTGGGCTGGGGCTCCTGTTTCCTATAGTGAAATTATCTCCCAGTATTCCTGTTGACTTGGCCGGAGTTCAGGGATTCTGTGATTGTAGGGCCTCAGAGTCTGAGACCTGGAAGGAGCCTGCAGTTCCCATTGTTGGAGGCGCTGAGAGTCCCTCGTTCACTTCTGTCTTGGAAAACTTTCTTTTTAGCCTCTGCCAATGAACAGAGGGAAAATGTTTGCGTTTTATGACCAGTCTTCGACAAAGCAAGAAGTCTGTGAGTGTCTGTTGTGTGCTCAGCACTAGTGAAGGGCCTTCTCATGTAGGCCTCACAGAATCCCTGGGGGTGGGGCAGCTTATATGTCCATTTCACAGATGAGGAAACTGAGGCCCAGAAAGGCAGCGTCACCCACTGAAAGTGTCACATGCACTGCCCGTGTGGAGGAAGAGCTGTGGGGGCCCGGGTCCTTGGCACCTTGGCCGTGACGTCTCACCGCCCTGTCCCTTCCCTCCCACAGAGAGCCAGCTGCTCCCCGGGAACAACTTCACCAACGAGTGCAACATTCCAGGCAACTTCATGTGCGGCAACGGGCGGTGCATCCCCGGCGCCTGGCAGTGCGACGGGCTGCCCGACTGCTTCGACAAGAGTGACGAGAAGGAGTGCCGTGAGTGGGCCAGCCCTTTGCTGGGGGTGCAGGCGGGGGGCCGTCCCGGGGTGTCAGTGGGAGTCCCCCCAGTCTGTGTGCTGGCAGTTGTGGGGCTCGGGCCTCTGGCCGGCTGTCCTGCCTGCTCCACCTGTAACTCACTCTCAGAGCAGCGTGGTCAGTGCAGAAGCAGAGGTCTTGGTGTGGTGGGAGCCACAGCTTTGGGGGAGCAGGAAACCCTTTCACCAGACTCTCCTCACCCCTGCCCTGGGGTCCTCTCACCGCCTTCCGCTCACACATGGGATGCTGAGACTCACAGAGGTGGATCTGCTCCGGTGTCTCCTCACCAGCAAGCAGCCGACCTGGATTTGAGCCCAGGGCTGCCTGACCCCGGGGCCCACGCTGGAAGCCGCCTTGCATGTCTTCCACATCGTGCAGCATTCTTGATGGTTCGATCCACTGCAGCATCACCTCAGGTGTCTGCCGTGCAGTTGGTACTGACTTTATGGTAATCTGCTTCCAAATGCCCTTTTCTCTGCTGACAGCCGGGGCAGCATTCTCAGATGGGCACCACCAGGACCAGGGTCTTCTCTTGTCCTCCCCACCCGTCTCCCTTCTTTAGCCTCTTACCCATTCTGTGCCCCAAATCTGCACGAGATCTGGGTCGGTGGTCATTTCCGAGAAAGAAAGCCCCGGGGGTGTGAGTTGAAGGGCCCCCAGAGAGTGGTGGGATCCTTCTCCCTGGTCGTAGAGCCTTATTTTCCTCATTGCCAAAGCTGGGTGCAGAGTGAGCTGGGCCATGGGGCTCTGGCTGGCCGGAAGCACTCTGGGGCCAGTGCGGAGGCCCCAGGTTGCCCGGTGCCCGGGGACCACACAGCTGGACATTGGTTCTTGGCTGTTTCCTGGGCTTTGGGCATCAGGCCACAGGGCCTCTCGCACAGGAGAACTCTGTGTTCTGGCTCTGAATCTGCTGTCTTTCTGGAAGCCAGCTGAGGAAATGAGGAGATGATGATTATCTGAACTTTTCACATAGCTGTTCCCAGGATTTGAGGCTCAGCCTGTTGACGCACAGGAAGTAGCGCTGGGTTTGAGGCCCCCTCCGGGCCAGGCTCCCTCTCCCTCGTGATGTGCCCCCTCTGAGACCGGCCCCTCAGAGATCTCCTTGGGTCCCTGATGCCTCTCCCGCCTCTTCAGAGGAATTTTGGGAGGGGGTGGCTGAGAGTATGTCTTTTTGTGAGAGGTATTTCATCTCGTTTGTTGCAAGTGATTTCTTCTGAATAGACCACTCTGCATAATACATTTTTATTTTTACAGAGTTATATTTTTTTTAAAAGGTATGAAGCCTATTTCAGCTTTTTCTGTTTCTAGCCTGGCTTCAAAACTGCTGGAAATTGAATGTTTGTGATTTGAGTTTCAAATGAGACAGTATGTGTGAACCCTATAATCTGTCCAGTTTTGAGCATTATTAAACATTCAGAATGTGAATGATCGTTTTTGGAATACAGTGTGTATTTGAACTCCCATAAATACAGATTGTGTTTAGCTGAACTAGGAATATTCAGACCAGGACAAGTTTGTAACAGGATGCAGGATCAAGAGTTGAGACCTAAGTTTGATTCCCAGCTTTGTCAGTTGCAGCTGTATGATCTTAATGCTCTCTGTGACATTGTTTGTCCTCTGCCAATCCAGTTCCATGATTTCAGAATTCATGCATAAACGGGAAGAGGTGGTGAAAAGAGAAATTAAAAAAGAGAAAAGATGGTGTGGGCAGCTGCTTGGCGAGGTTTGGTTTGGTTTGGAACAGGTTTGCCTTGGCTCTTCTCCATTATTTTTTTTCTCCTTGTTTCCTGCCCTTCACCCCCAAGTGCAATAGAGACTTTATTGGCATTTATTTAGTCTTTTGATCAAAACATAATTTAAAAAACCATACACATAAACACAGGCATTCACAAAACCTTTCCTCCATAGCCCCTCTTTTTTTCTTTTAGTCTCAACAGAAGACCACTGGAAAGTTTAGACAACGGAGGGAAGGAAAAGAAGTCCCTTTTCTAAAACAAATTCTCCTTGCAGTTCAGATTCCTTGTGTATTCCCTTCCAGTCCAGGACCTGAGGGTGTAAAACCTGAGAAGGACTTTGTCCAAGCCCCAACCCTCCTCCCCACCCCTCTCCCCACCATGCTGTGTGATTTTAGGAAAGCTAGCAGGATGATCTGAAAGTTAGTCACGGGAGGATTAAATGCGAATTCCTTAATCCTTCTGCTCCCTCAATCCCCTCCTCTGAAAATGAGAGTAATCAGCCTTCTAAGTGGCACTGTTGTAACTTTTTCGTGGCTGTGAAGCACACAGCCCATGCCTGGGAGTAGCCAGTGACTTGTGAACTTTGAGTTACTGTCAGTCTGCACAGGGGACGGATGTTGTCATGGGGGATGTGATTGAGTAACTTGCTTTTCCTACGCTTTATTTTAGAGACCTTTGGCACATTCCCACACATGTAGCACCTGTCATTGTTGTTTTGTAGGTTACCTACCCTTCCATCCAGTAGATACTCTGTAATAATTTCCCTGTTGTTGGATGTTTAAGTCTTTTTTGCTTTTTTACTTCTGCTGATCAAACTGTCTAGGCTCCATTAAGGAATTTATCCATACCCGGAGGACAGAAATACAGAATGGTTTAAGCCAGAGCCGGGGTGGCCTGGGCCGAGGTCTCCAGGGTAGGTACCATTTGATCCATCCTTTCAGGGGCTCCCTAAGAGTGGTCAGTTTAGAATCCATGCCACCTTCTTCTGTGTCTTGCTTAGAAGGTACAGGGTTCATTCTCTGATTCTTTGGAACAACCTGGTACTTACTGGGAGGAGAATGAGGGCAGCTGGTGTTCTCACTGAGGAGAAGGGATCGCCTCTAATGCCCTGTGAAATAGCTTTGGCATTTAGAAGAGAATACACTTCATCAGGGAGTAGCCTTGCCCTTTCCAAAGGGTAAGAGAAGGGCCCGGAGAAGTGTGTGCTGGAGGGTTACAAAGCAGAGAGCAGTTAATGCTGTATCCACAGCAGAGGAAAGATTTTCATGAGACAGGAAGAAACTTTTTCATTTAAAGGTAATAATAACAATTGGGGGAATGGGGAAGGAGAAAAAACAGCATCCCGCATAGCCGTCCTCTTTCACAGATCACTACTAGCATCTTACAAGTTTGCATTTAGGCTTTTCTCAGTTGTAATCACCAGAGGTATACAATTTTATATTTAAATTTTTTCCCAGGTAACATTTTAACACTTTTCTATGTTTTTATAGTGTATTTCTCTGTTACTTTTAATGCTTTAACAGTCCATTCATTTGATATAATGTAGTTCAGTTCAGTCGCTCAGTCATGTCCGTTATTTACCTATTATTTGGCATTCGCATTGTTTGCCGTTTTTCACTTAGAGATAGTGTCCATGGCTGTGAAATGCGGGTTTATAGGACTTTCCTCCTATTTTGAGACATTTTCTTCAGCTTGATTCTCAGAAATGCAGTGATTGGGTGAAAGGACAGAAGGTTTTTCTAACTCTTGATCAGACTGCCCACTTGTTCTGCTAACGGTTTGCGCCAGCTTGTTCTCTCAGTGGCAACATGTGTGACTTCTGGCTTTATTTTAGTCTTGGCAGCATTGGGAAATATCTTTAAAAAATAGCTTTTCTGGTTCATTTAATATAGTTGAAAACAGTTACATATTTTCACTTTTTAAAATTATCTAAAGTGGTTGATTGTTTTCTCGTTCCCCTGTTTACTGGCTGTATTTCTGACCTTCTGAAATATTAATGAGCTAGAATAAATTTCCAACTAGGCTGAGTCATTGAATTTTCCACCTAAAGAGGTTTGAGAGTAGAGGCTCATTTGGGGATAGGCTGAGTGTATTTCTATTCTTAGTTAGTGGAATGCCCTAAATGATTGTTTTATCCAGATAACTTTTCCTTGAAATAGAAGGGTATGTTTTAAAAAAACATAAAATTCCATGAAAGCCCTGATTATGACCAGAGCAGTCGCATGCGGTGACTTGAGCTTCCTCTGGGCTGCGCTAGCCGGGCGCTTTACCTTCTGTTAACGTGGATTGTCTGAAGCCTGATGAGAAAGGGGCACTGTTGTCTCCGGTTGAGCAGACTGACCCATAGAGAGATGATGCAGAACTTGACGGCTTTCCCAAGAGTAAGTCCTTGTAACCTTTCTCTATCAGAGAGCACCAGTGGGTTCATTCAGTCTTTTGTACATACATCCATGTTATTCTGCTGAACAGGATAGTACTGTATGGTATCACTGCTGATCTACTTCTCAAGACACTTAAGAAACATCAGTAATGTCTTCCTGTGGACAGGCATACCTTGGAGATGGTGTGGTTTCACTTCTAGACCATCTCAGTAAAGTGAGTCACACAATTTTTTTAGTTTCCCAGTGCATATGAAAGTTGGGTTTATACTATACTATAGGCTTCCCCAGTGGCTCAGTGGTAAGGGATCCACCTGCAAAGCGGGAGACTCAAGAGACACAGGTTCGATCCCTGAGTCAGGAAGATCTCCTGGAGGAGGAACTGGAAACACACTCTAGTATTCTTGCCAGGAAAATCCCATGGAAAGAGGAGCCTAGTGGGCTGCAGTCTATAGGGTGGCCAAGAGTCGAACACAACTGAGCAACTGGACAGCAGCAGCAACAGTAGTCTATTAAGTATGCAATAGAATTGTGTCAAACAATAATGTACATATTTTAATTAAAAAATTAAAATTGCTTTAAACTACTAACCATCATCTGAGCCTTCAGCAAGTTCTAATCTTTTTGCTGGTGAAGCATCTTCCTTTGGTTATTGATGGCTGCTGACTGATTGGGGTTGTGATTGCTGACGGTTGAGATGGTTTTGGCAATTCCTTAAAATAAGAAACAGTGAAGTTTGGTGCATTGATTGACTTTCATGAACAGTTTCTCTGTAGCGGCAATGCTGTTGCTAGCATTTGATGTATAAAACTTCTTTTAAAAGTGGAATCAATCCTATCAAACCCCACTGCTGCTTCTTATCAACTAAGTTTATGTAATGTCCTAAGTCCTTTGTCATCATTCAACAGTCTTCACGGCATCTTCACCAAGTATAGATTCCATCTCAAGAGACCACTTTCTTTGCGCATCCATAAGAAGCAACTCCTTACCCATTACAGTTTTATTCTAAGATTTGCGCAGGTCAGTCACATCTTCAGGCTCTGCTTCTAATTTCTAGATCTCTTGATATTTCCACCACATCTGCATTTTACTTCCTCCACTGAAGTCTTGACCCCCCTCAAGGTCACCCGTGAGAGTTGGAATCAACTTCTTCCAAACTCCTGTTAACGTTGATAGTTTGACCTTTGCCCATGAATCACGTATACTCTTAATGGAATCTAGACAGGTGAATCCTTCCAGAAGTTTTTCAATTTACCTCTTCCAGATCCATCAGAAGAATCACTGTGTTGGGCAGTTTTAGCCTTAAGAAATGTATTTCTTAAAGAACAAGACTCAAAAGTCGAAATGATTCCTTGATCTGCAAGCTGCAGGATGGATGTTAGCAGGCATGAAAACAGCATAGACCTCATTGTTCATCTCCATCAGAGCTCTTGACTCACCACATGTGCTGTCAGTGAGCAGTAATGTTTTGAAAGGAATCTTTATTTCTGAGCCGTAGGTCTCAACAGTTGTTTTAAAATATTTAGTAAACAATGTTGTCAACAAATGTGCTGTTATCCAGGCTTCGTTGTTTCATCGATAGAGTGCAGATAGAGTAGATTCAACATTATTCTTAAAGGCCCTAGAATTTTTAATGGCAAATGGTAAACGTAAAGTCATCAGCTCTTTAGCCCTCTAACAAGTGAGTTAACCGTCTGTGAAGCTTTGAAGCCAGGCATTGACTTCTCTTCTCTGCAGCTATGAAAGTCCTAGATGGCCTCTTCTCATAAATGGTTGATTTGTCTACATTGAAATTTTGTAGTCACCTTTATTCACTATGTGAACTGGATCTTCTGGGTAACTTCCTGGAGCTTCTACATCAGTACTTACTGTTTTACCTTGCACTTTTGTTATGGAGAGAGCTTCTTTCCTTCAGCTTCATGAATCCGCCTCTCCTGGCTTCAAACTCTTCTGCAGCTTCCTCACCTCTCTCAGCCTTCAGGGAATTGAGGAGAGTTAGGACTGGACTCTGGATTGGGCTTTGGCTTAAGGGAATGTTTGGCTGGTTGGGTCTTCTGTCCAGATCACTGCAACTTTCTGCATATTAGCAATAAAGCTGTTTTGCTTTTTTACCGTTTGTGTGTTCAGTGGAGCAGCACTTTTAATTTCCTTCAAGAACTTTTCCACAGTTTGGCTAATTCTTCAGCACCAGAGGCCTAGCTTTTGGTCTTTGTTGAAAAACGGAGTTCCTTCCTCACCGAGTGTAATCATCAGTTCTAGGTTTTTGTTTAAAGTGAGAGACTAGTGACTCTTCCTTTTACTTGAACACTTTGAGGTCATTATAAGGTTACTATTTAACCTAATTTTAATACTGTGTTTCAAGGAATAGGGAGCCTGAGGGCGAAGGAGAGAGATGGAGGAAAGGCCAGCTGGTCTGTGGAACAGTCAGAACACACACATTTATCAACTGAGTCCGCCATCTTACCTGGGTATGGTTCCTGGAGCCCCCAAACAGTGACAGTATTAACATCTAGGATCACTGATAACAGATCAACATAGTAAACACAATAATAATGAAAATGTCACCCCCAACATGTGACAAAGAGACACAAACTAAACCAACAGGGTTGGGAAAATGGCTTGACAGGGGGTTGCCACAAACCTTCAATTTATGAAAAAAAAACAAACCTCAGTATCTGCAAGGGGCAATAAAGTGAAATGCAATAAGGCGAGGTATGCTTGTAAATGATTTCTAAAATGGCAGTTAGTCTGTGAATCTCTGAAAGAAGAAACTGTACTTTATTACTGCCCTTTGCCATAATAATAAAGCAGAAATCCAAATTTCGAGAACATACATGTGACTTGAAACCAAGAGCCCTCAGATCTCCCGCCAGCTCTGTGCTGGAGTGCAGCTGCCGTTTCTCCGTGTTTTAACCAAGTAGGGGAGAGATCTTGAGATCGGGTCACAAGGTGGTTCATTTGCTTTTTTGAAAAATTATATTGATCACTATCTTTGAGGCATGTACAGACTTCTAAAATTGCAGGCCCTGTGTGTGTGTGTGTGTGTGTGTGTGTGTGTGTGTGTGTGTGTGTGTATGTGTGTGCTAGCAGGGATGGGGATGGGGATAAATTCAAGAATCTTGTCAAATGATAAAATTTTAATGAAACTCCAAATCCAGAGATTTAGAAAAGTAGGTCCAAAAATGGAATTTGAGTTTTCTTTGCTTGTAGTGTTCCCCACCATTTCTTGAGCCTGACTTTTACTTGGTCGGGTATGATGGCAGAAACCTAGGAGAAGGGGTTGAGAGGGCAAGTTTGAAATACTGATCAGCAAGAAATGTCAAAAGGGAGGAAAGCCCAGTCAGAAATTCCTTTTCTTTTCAGGTCTTTCTCATCATCTGACTCTAGGTGGTGCCACATGTAATGTTTTCTATTAAACCTGGTGATCCAGGGCAAGCGGAGATGAGGGGGAAAAACCTGGATTCTGAGTCATTCTCCTTGCCAAGCTAGCAGTAGTTCAGCTGTTTGACCAGGGCTCCTCCTGCCTGGCTCCATGCAGAATGTCCCGGGAAATCAGGCAGTTTCCGTGGGACGGGGGCAGCTCGCTTCATCTCTCAGGCTGCTCTGTCTTTTCCTAGAGAAGGGGGACAGGTGACATGCTGTGACCTGGGAGGCAGCCCAGCAGTGCCTGGGGAGGTGCAGCGGTAGTGGGGCCTAGTCCCCTCCTGTTGTGGCCCAGTTGTGCCTCCGTCCCCACCACCAAGTTCATGTGTTGAAGTCCTGTAACCCCAGTGCCTCAGAATGTGACCTGGCCAGAAACAAGAACCAAATGTTGCCATTTTCAGCAACATGGATGGACTTGGAGGGCGTTATGCAACGGGAACCAAGAGAAAGATAAATACTCTATATTACTAATATGTGAACTCTAAAAAATACAACAAACTAGTGAATATAACAGAAAAGAAGCAGACTCACAGAAAAAGCTAGTGGTCACCAGTGGGGTGGGGGTGCCGCTTCTGCTGCTGCTACGTCGCTTCCGTGGTGTCCAACTCTGTGCGACCCCATAGACGGCAGCCCACCAGCCTCCTCTGTCCCTGGGTTTCTCCAGGCAAGAATACTGGCGTGGGTTGCCATTTCCTTCTCCAATGCATGCATGCATGCTAAGTCGCTTCGGTCGTGTCTACTCTGTGCGACCCCATAGACCAGGCTCCTCTGTCCACAGGATTCTCTAGGCAAGAATAGTGGAATGGGTTGCCATTTCCTTCTCTGGGAGTGTGGCTCGGGGACAGTAATATAAGGGTGACCGGTTAAGATGTACAAATGATTAGGTACAAAATAAGCTACAAAGATATATTGTACAACACGTGGAATACCACCAATATTTTCTAATAACTATAAATGGAGTATAACCTTTAGAAATTGCGAATTGCTATATTGTACACCTGTAACATAATACTGTACATCAACTATGCTGCTGCTGCTGCTAAGTCGCTTCAGTCGTGTCCGACTCTGTGCGACCCCATAGATGGCAGCCCACCAGGCTCCTCCATCCCTGGAATTCTCCAGGCGAGAACGCTGGAGTGGGTTACCATTTCCTTCTCCAGTGCATGAAAGTGAAAAGTGAAAGGGAAGTCAGTCAGTCGTGTCCGACTCTTAGCGACCCCATGGACTGAAGCCCACCAGGCTCCTCTGTCCATGGGATTCTCTAGGCAAGAGTACTGGATGGGGTGCCATTGCCTTCTCCATACATCAACTATACTTCAATTAAAAAATGTATTAAAAAGGGACTTCCCTGGTGGTCCAGTGTTTAAGAGTCTGCCTCCAGTACAGGGGACGCCAATCTGACACCTGATCAGGGCACCTGGATCCCACATGAGGCGGAGCAGCTGAGCCCCTGCACCTCAGCTTCCGTACCCACCCTCTAGCGTCCTCGAGCCGCAACTACTGAGGATGCCTAGAGCCCGAACTCATCAACAAGAGAAGCCCCCGCAATGAGAATCCTGCGCAGCACCGCCGGAGCAGCCCCCAAAAGCCCAGGCACAGCAACGAAGACCCGGTGCAGCCAAAGATTGTAAGTCAGTTTTTAAGAAAAATATATTAGAAAAATTTTAAATAGCATGAAGAAGCAAAAAGAACACGACCTTATTTGGACATAAGACCTTTATAAAGGTAATCAGGTGAAACTGAGGTCATTATATATAATTATAAAAAGTCGCTTAGTCGTGCCCAATTCTTAGCGACCCCATGAACTGCAGCCCACCAGGCTCCATGGGATTTTCCAGGAAAGAGTACTGGAGTGGGGTGCCATTGCCTTCTCTGAGAGTGGGCTATATCCAATATGCCCTTATAAAAAGGTGGAGTTTGAATACCAAGATCCATACAGAGGGAAGATGATGGGAAGGCAGAGAGAGAGAGTGGCCGTTTATAAGCCAAGGAGAGAGGCCCGAAACAGCCTTCCCCACAGCCGTCAGAAGGAACCAGCCCTCCTGACTCTAGGGTGTAATCATGGCCTCCCGAGCTGTGAGACAACACGTGTCTGTTGCTGAAGCCACCAAGTTCTTGCCCTTTGTTATGACACTCCTCATAAACTAACCCAGCCAGCTACCCATCTCTTGTTTTTTAAAAAAGGGTTACATAGTGAGGGACAGCTGTCCTACAGCTGTGTAATGGGATGACATTCCAGACGTCCTGCTTCTATTTTTTTTAAACAATGTGAAAGTAAAGATCTTACTATTATAGGTTCAATGATGTTCCTGCCAAAGACACGTCGTAGTCCTCACCCCCAGAACCTCCGAATGTGACGTTATATGAAATTGGGATGATGGGGGTGTAATTAGTTAAGATAAGGTCATACTGGAGTCTGGTGGGCTTTTAATCCAGTGTGACTGATGTCCTTGTGAGAAGTGCAGTGAGGATATGAGGGAAGAAGACCGCGTGACAGCAGAGGCAGAGACGGGAGTGATGCGGCTGCAAGAGAGGGAGCCCGAGAGTGGACAGCGGCCCGGGAGCTAAGAGGAGGCGGGGAGAGAGTCCACCACGAGTCTCGGGGCGTGGCCCTGCTGACGCCTTGACTGTGGACTTCTGGCCTCCGGAAATGTGAGAGAGTAAATTTCCGTTGCTCAGAGCCCCTCAGTGCGCAGTACTCTGTTGTCACAGCCCGAGGCATCTAATACCATTCTTCCCAGGGACAAGTCCAGCCATTAGGGCTACTGGGGGTCTGCCCAGCCCAGTAGGTGTGGGCCTGCTGGTGTCAGCCCCCCTGCCACTTGCCTGGCCTCCCTGAGAGCCTCACTGTTCTTTCTGCTGCGGCACACCCCCTTGTCACACAATCGAGGCCAGCCTTTTCCCTCCAGGTCATATAGCTGGCAAGCCATTGTTAAATGCTGAATTTCAAAAGCCTTCTGAAGACCTGGAGCTTCAGAAAACGGGAGTCTGGAGAACAGTGCTGTGGTTAATTCTCTGTCCCTGAAGTGCTTCAGAGTGAAAACTGAAGTTCCTCTCCAGCACTCACGGTACAGAAGGAATCCAGGACCTGTGTGTGCTGACGTTGCCCCTTTCCTAGCTTAGTCGTTTTTGTTTGTGTGTTCGTGTAGAAACATCTCAGATCGTTTCAGGCATGGCTGCCACTTCACTTGGCTTCTTTCCTCTCAAATGTGAGACCGTAAATCCTCTGGTTGAAAGGAGGGGCTTTGGAGGCCAGGGCTCCCTGGATGGCTCAGTGGTAAAGAAAATGCCTGCCAATGCAGGAGGTCCTGGAGATGTGGGTTCCATCCCTAGATTGGAAAGATCCCCTAGAAGAGGAAATGGCAACCCACTCCAGTATTCTTGCCTGGGAAATTCCACGGACAGAGGAGCCTGGCAGCTATCGTCCATGGGATCACAGAGTTGGACATGACTGAGCACGCACACACATGCACACACACACGCACACACACATACACACACATTAGTATTTGGCCTCCGTTTATGGCCTCTGAGGCTCTGGGCACCGACTTGCCTTCCGCTACAGCAATTTCCTCATCCATATAATGTGGATAATAACCTAGGGGTGATAGTTAAAACGTTTAATAGACAGTGTGTCCAGGCTGTAATCCAAGTTAGAAGCAGAGTGGAGATCAGCACAGCTGACCACAGGGCGTTCCTGTCACTGTTAAATGAGCTAACGTACGTGAGGCTCAGAGCTGGGGTTCCGGGCCCTGGTAACACGTCCAGTAAGTGCTAATGGACATTATTCCCTCATGAGTGCCAGTGACACGATCCCCAAGCCCAAGTCTGCAGTGACATTCCTGGCCCTGCCATGCTAAACTTGTCCAGCCCATCCCTTGCCCCTCTCCCCCAGAGCTGCACACCCCATCTCTTCCCGCTTTTGCTTAGGAGCCATGGAAACCCCTTCAAGACTCTGCCTCCAGAGAGTCTTAAACACGCAGTCATCAGCTCTTTCTAGAAATTCTCTCTAGCTTTGTGCTCCAGGGGGCAAACCAGACACAGAAGCCCCGGTACAAGAGAAGGAACCAAATCTTTGAGGACCTAAGCTGGGTTGGGCAGGCTCACTGGGTCACAGGGAGAGGGCCCGGACGGAGCTCTCTTGCATTCAGCTGGGAACTCGTGTCTTCACGGCCCTGCACTGGGCCCCAACCTGCCAGAGGGTTCCCAGCTCTGCCCGAGTCCCGCACAATTAAGCACCTAAGTGGATTTTGATGACGGCACTTTGCGGCTCCACTTCAACAGCCTTCTGAAGTCTCTGCCTTCACTCCCGTTGGCCTGAAACCCGCACCACCTCCCTGCAGCCCCAAGGTCTAGGACTCCTAGAGGTCACATCCTTCCAGGCCCTCCCTCCCCGTCTGGACGTGTGCTTTGTGCGCGATGCCAGTTGGGCTCTCCAGCTGTGGGGATGACGGTGTGGATTCCCAGCTGGCCAGTCAGCTGCTTAGAGACAGCTTCCCGCTGGTCAGGCTACACTTGACCTTAACACGAGTTGACCATATGCTAACGTTTCTAAAAGGGCCCTGGCTGCTGTTTGAAGAAGCCAGCAGTTTTACAGTAGATGGAGACAATGAAAGTGTTCCAAAACTCCCTGGATATTTCAGTTGCCTGGGGCTACTCAAACAAAATATCACAAACCCATGACTTGAAAGAACAGAAATGTATTCTCTCCCAGGTCTGGAAGCTGAGTGTCCAGAATCAAGCTGTCCACGGGGCTGTGTTCTCTCGGGAGGTTCTAGGGGTAGGTCCGTCCTTGTTTCATCCCTGGCATCCCTTGGCGTCTTTGATCTGCACGGGATGTGGATGAAACATCGTGTGGTTGTTTGCCCTGTGCACGTGTGTTCTGTGTCCAAAGTTCCCTTTGCTTAAAAAGGACATCCATCATTGGCTTGGGGTCACCCCTCGTCCAGAGTGACGTCATCTTAACTTGATTATATATACTGCACAGACTCTTTTTCCAAATAAGGCTCCATTCTGGAATTCTAGGACATTACTCACATACCAAACCAGGTACATGTCGACAAGGCAGAGTGGGCAGTGGCCAGCGCCCCCAGGACCAGGCCTGAGCGCTCAGCCCCCTGTGTGCCGTGTGCTGGGTGAGTTTCCACTGCATCCCCTTGGGGTCATTGGATGTTATTGTTTTACTCCTCCCTCTATATTTGGTGGTCATGGAACAGGAGGGCTTCTCAGGTGGCTCAGTAGTAAAGACCCCACATGCCGATGCAGGAGACACGGGTTTGATCCCTGGGTTGGAAAGATCCCCCGGAAAAGGAAACGGCAACCCACTCTGGTATTCTTGCCTGAAAAATCCCATGGACAGAGGAACCTATCAGGCTTCAGTCCATGGGGTTGCAAAGAGTCAGACACAAGTGAGTGATCAAAAAACACATGCTCACATGAAACAGGACCGGGAGTGTCAATAGAACAGGAGTAGGGGGAAAGCCTGGAGAGTGCTTTATGTGAGACAGTAAATATTTTTTGAGTCAGTTATATTAGTATTCTTACTTATGTGAGATGTCTTTACTTGGCTACTTCCATGATTAAAAAAAAAAAATTGCTCTGAACTGTAAGTAGTGTGTATGGCAGCCTGTGCCTTCAAAAGCCACTGGGGTGGGAGGTGCTGTAACGAAACTGACGCCTGTAGCTCTCTGTCTTCCAGTCCACCTGGGAGAAAGCTGGGAGCACTCCCAGACAGATTGCACTCTAGGCAGCCTTTTTGTCCCTGTTCAAGGATATGAAAAACATGAGTTAGTTGCCAGTGTTTCTAAATCGGAAGCTTGCACATAAAAATTGGGATTATCAGGTTTGTTGGAAAATTAGATTTAGTGTTAGGATACTCTGCGCTCAGAGAACCTTGTTTCCACTCTGCGTCTGTGGTCTATGGTTCATTTCACCATCTTGTTCATTCAAAGTTCATCCGTGTTTCTTTAATCCTAAGACACACATCTTTTTACATTTTTAGGTCTCTGAATGTGAGACACCTTTTATAATCAATGGAGTAAGAAAACACCGGAGTATTCTTTTTCCCAGTTGTATGTAAATTATGGCATGCCTTATAATTGGTGGTGTGTTAGACTCAGTGCAATTGAATTCATTTTCTCTGGCTTGTTAGCATATGGTGTTTCAACCAAAGGTGCTGACATTTCCAAACAGATAAACGTACCATGTGTGTGTGTTTCCTAGGGGTGCTTGCTGTACTTGGAGCAGTGCAGAGTGGGAGGGGCCTGGCTTTGGGGCCACAGGGCCTTGGCTGAATCCTGGCTTTGTTACGTGTGAGCAGTGGGCCCTGGGCAAGGTACTCAGCCTCTGTTTCCTCAAATCCCATGGCATTTTTAGGAGGATTACATGAACTTGAAAAGTCTTCAAACTGCTGCTGGTGTGAAATAAGTGCTCAGTAAACTAGCTGTGCTCTTATTGTCAGTGTGGAGTCACATTTCTGGCTTAGATCCCAGCTCTGGCCCTGGCTAGTCATTTTGCTCTGGAGCCTTAGTTTCTCCATCTGTAAAATGGGAGCAGGTCTTGAAAGGGGGAGGGGTATGAGAGTCAGACATTCGAGTGCTGATGTCTGGTGCATAGTGAAAGTGAAAGTGAAGTTGCTCAGTCGTATTTGACTCTTTGCGACCCCTTGGACTGTAGCCCACCAGGCTCCTCAGTCCATGGAATTTTCCAGGCAAGAGTACTAGAGTGGGTTGCCATTTCTGCTTCCAGGGGATCTTCCCAACCCAGCAGGCACTTAATAAAATACACTTTCCCATCATCTGCCTTCCTCAGCCATGCATGTGCCCTGAAAGGGAGAGTCTCCAGGATTGCCAGAGAATTTTTGATCCAGGTTCCCTAGAGCTCCTTCAGTCATCAAAGAAGGGCTGGAAGATGCTTGCTAGCATCTACTTTCTAACAGGTTCTCTGAACTCAGGAGGGTAGGCTGTTCTATTTCAGAGACACTGGGAATATTCAGGGTGGCAGCACGTTAGTCACAGAGAGCATTTTCAGAAGACAAAACCCAGAGACCCGCAAGGCCTTGTTTTGAGATATGTGCTGCGTGGCAGCCGAAGATGGGGAAACGAAAGTCGCTCAGTCACGTCCGACTCTTTGCAACCCCGTGGACTATAGCCCACCAGGCTCCTCTGTCCATGGAGTTCTTCAGGCAAGAACACTGGAGTGGATGCCGTTCCCTCCTCCGGGAGATCTTCCTGGCCCAGAGATGGAACCCGTGTCTCCTGCATTGCAGGCAGATTCTCTACTGTCTGCACCACCAAGGAAGCCTGCGCCAACTTCAGTGATCTCAAGTCCCCATTGTGCCCTCAGAAGCTGAGAGGAATAAGACTGTCTACCAGAGGTCCTGGTTACTCTTCGCCGGGATCTGCCACAGGAGACTCTCTGGTGAGGGGATGCTGAGTCAGGTCTGTTGAGGTCAGATGTCCTGGAGCCTAAAGAAAGACTGGAAGGAATTTGTCCAATTTAGCATCTTCTAGATTAGAGGAACTTTTTCATTACTGAAGTCTCTAAAGCTTCCAGTTCTTAAAAAGGTTTATTATTTAGTTAAGTCTGCCCCCTCCCTCTACCTCGTATCCCTGCTGGTGTCCTTCTGATCCTCTTCTCAGGGTGCCAGGGAGGTGCCAACAGGTCTGTCTGCCAGAACCTCCACCAACCCCACCTGGTTCCCGTGGTTCCTCCCAGGTGATGGCAGCTGCCGTTCAGGATCTGCCCCGCTTTCTCGGTAACCGCCAATTTAAATACCAATACTGTCACCAGCTGAGAAGTTAGTGACATGGAGTCATGCTAAAGTCATGTTTCAAATCAACTCTTTTGCACAAATATCAGCTTCACTCCTTCTCACCAGTCCTCCCCGCCACTTCCAGAGAACTCTGTTATTACCAGCGCTGCAGGCTGCCTCTTCCTGCTTGCACAGAGAGAATCTCGATGAGGTGCCCGAGCTCGGAAGGTTTGTGTTCCTGTGTCACTGAACCTGTGGGGCCAGGTTGCCCGGGCCCTGTCATTCAGGCGATGCTCTCGTTGCCAGGACTTGGCTAGAGCTGCAAGATGTCGTCAGCGGTAACAGGCTCCATAATTGCTAATAAAATTTAAATGGCTGCAAAATCACAGAACATCAAAAAAAAATTTTTTTTCCTGGCACATCCAGACAAATCTTGCTGATCCAAGGGAGGCAGTGACTGTGCGGTCTTTTTATTTTTGTTTTTTAATGCAGACTTGCACTTTCATCTGCAATACAACTAGTTTGCAGTTGCCTAATGGCTTTTAAAAAAATTTTAGAGACAGATGAAAAAGTAATAATTAAAAGAAGAGGATATGGTGCATTCTTGTAATTCAAATACGTGACTGGAATGGTTCGTTTACTAGTAACAGTCAAAGCCTAGCTTCAGAATGGTTTGAAGTGAAGTCGCTCAGTCGTGTCCAACTCATAGTGACCCCATGGACTGCAGCCTACCAAGCTCCTCTGTCCATGAGATTTTCCAGGCAAGAGTACTGGAGTGGGGTGCCATTTCCTTCTCCAGGGGATCTTCCCGACCCAAGGATCAAACGTCTCTCACACTGTAGATAGACGCTTTACCATCTGAGCCACAGAGTAGGAGGAAAAGGGGGCAGAAAATCTTTGAGGTCAGAAGGTAACTGTGCACCGCTCATAAAAAAGCATTTCAGGAACTTTTGGCCTCTGACATCATTATAACCATGTCCTTTGTTAAGATCCCAGAAGAGGAAGCCCATACAGTGTAGGGAATGTCTTGGAGCTAAAAGGGCTGTCAGGTTTTCTAAATTCAACAGCTGGAAGAGAAGGGACTAAAATAGGTTACAGCCAGATGCTCTGTGTCCCACAGCACAGAGCAGCTTCAGGTTAACTCGAGATTAGGACACAGCCTCTGGCTCCTTTGAAAAGGTGTCATTTGCATGGTGCTGTTGCTCAGTCACTAAATGGTGTCCGGCTTTTTGCCACCCCAGGAACTGCAGCACGCCAGGCCTCCCTGTCCCTCACCGTATCCCAGAATTTGCCCAAGTTCATGTCCAGTGAATCAGTAATGCCATCCAGCCATCTCACCCCCTGTCATCCCCTTCTCCTCCTGTCTGCAAATCTTTCCCAGCATCAGAGTCTTTTCTAATGAGTCAGCTCTTTGCATCAGGTGACCAAAGTATTGGAGCTTCAGCCTCAGCATCAGTCCTTCCAATGAGTATTCAGGGTTGATTTCTATCATCAGTGCCCTTCATTTGGAGGCCTGCGGGTATGGTGGCAGGTAACCAGTGTCTCCAGTTCTCAATGCACTTTAAATTTGCAGGGGCCCATGCCCTCTTGATTCCTGATATTTCATCTCAGGGGCAAGGGTTGTTGGCCTCTCCATTTCTTTTGGAATCTAGCGGTAAAGCCCGTGATCTTTCCTGACCTTCTGAACGAGGACAGAGTTCTTTAGGGAGGGATTGGACACTGTTGGAGGTGTCAGTGATTCTGGTGAGGAATCATGCGTGGGCTGTTGTGAGCATCACGTGCCCTAGAGAGCGGGGCGGGCAGCCCACTTGACCGGTGACTGGATGGCACTCACCCAGTGTGGTGTATGCTTTTTCCTCTTGGCTTTTTGTACCTTGCGGCCAACAAGAGGGGAGCCTGTGTGTGGTGGTGGTTTTGTGCTTGGCTCTGCTCAGGCCCGTCACCATGATTCTGCCACGTGTCCTGTGGTTTTCCTCTTGTGCTCTTAGCACAGCCTGCCCCTTGATGCGCACCAAGACGGTCCCACTGCTCTCTGGGCCCCGGCCACCCGGTGCAGAGCGCCCTCGTATAGAACACGGCCTGTCTCCGCCGCTCGCTGTCTGATAGTAAGAGCCGGGCTGGGGTCGTTCCCATTCCCCGAAGCTGAGGACCCCAGCCAGTCCGAGGCTGGGAAAGGGGTGAGGGCAGGAGGTCACGTGCTGCTCAGAGTCGGGCTGTGTTTCGGGGCACAGCAGTGACAGTGCCGGTGCTCGGATGCCCCCTCCCCTTCCTGCCATGCTCAGGGCCCCTCTGAGCGCCTGAGATGGGATGGAGGGGAGGCACTTTGCTCCGTTTCCCCATTTCACCTCTTGCGTGCTACATGCTGGGATGCTGGCTCTAGTGGCGACTTGAGGAAGACTTCTGTGCAGCCGCCCTGGCTTTGGGGACAGGCCTGGAGTAGCAGGTGGGACCCTGGCTCTGCCACTGCATTATCCAGGTCTGCTGAGATGCTGGCACAAGAGCAGATGAAGCATCCCTGAGACCTCCTGGGGGTGGGAGCCAGGGAAGGCAGGGAGGGTGGAGATGGACGTTGAGCATTTGCGGTGGGAGAGATGGAAGGAAGGAGAGAAAGGAGGGAGGGAGGAGGAAGAAGAGGCGGTGCCTGCCACCAGTGTTTGGCCAGGTCCACAGGTGTCCAGGCCTCATCCCGGGCCTCGCGGGGTGGGCAGGTCTCCGTACACCTGCCCTGCCAGTCAGTGGAGGACAGCCCTGGAGAGGTGCAGCTTTAGCCTGGATACGGCCACAGGATCGGGGTGAGGGGTGGGTGCAGAAGCCCCCATCAGTTGTGCTCGCAGCCCTGGAGAGCTGGTGGTGCGTTTTCCTGATCCCCACAGCCACTGATGAGCCATATTTGTGAATTGACGCATTTGCTGAGCAAGCATTTATACAGCACCTACTGTGTGCTCGGCACTTGCTGGCGCAGGGCAGGAGGTGGCGGGGTGGATGGTGAACAGGACATTCCTGTCCTAGGAGAGGATGAAGTCAGTTGAGGTCACACTCCACCGAACAGAGTGTGACACAGGCTGGGAAAAGGGGTGTATCCTGGGTGCTGGGATCCTGCAGGAGGGTCCCCCATCTCACCTGGCGCATCCAGGGAGTATTCTGGGGGAAGCCGCTGTCTAAGCTGAGACTGGAAGGGGAAGGATGAGTTAGCCCAGTAAGAGGTGGAGGTTCTTGCAGGGAAGGGAAAAGCCTAGCAGGTTCGAGAGGGGCGCTGGCTAATCTGGTCTGCCCGTGGTAATGCTGTGGCTGGTGGGGATGAGGAGAAGCTTTCAGGGGTGTTCAGAGAAGTGTATGGAGGGGGGCAATCTTGTGGGCCTTGGGGACGTTGGCTGTGTGCCTAGTGGTCAAGGGCCTGATGAGTCGGTCACATCAAGCCCTAACGCTTCCTGCTGTGTGACCCTGGGCAAATTATTTAATGTCTCTGTCCTTCAGGGGCCACATCTGTAAAATGGGTCAGAGGAATTCTGTTTTACAAGGTTATAAAGATTCTGTAAAACTCCTGGAACCATACTTTTTGCTCAGTACGTTCAACAAACAGCACTTATTGTTCTTGCTAACATTCCATGCTTTAAATTCTCTTGCGCCAGAGTCCTGCTGGGACCGTCCTCAGTCCTTGCCAGCTGTCATCAGTCCCAGACTTATCAGGACGACGTGACTAAGACATTTACTGGATGAATGAAGGAGAGGTGGTAGGGTTATCTCCGTGGCTCAGCAGGAAGCTGAGCAAGAACAAACAATGAAGAAGGGAACCTCAGCAGCTAGTTTTTCTTGAGGTTTCTCTTGAACAACGTTGAAGGAGGCTTTAAGCTGTTTCCCATGGGAGGTCCTGGTCTCTTAGAGACAGACCTTAACCAGTGTCTCCTAAAGTGTGCATGGTGAGTTACCTGACTCATGGCTTATGTAGATTTGGGGACCACTCAAAACCCACTGAAACAGAATCTCTAAGATTGAGGCCCCAGCATCTTTATCTTCCCCGGCAGCCCAGGTGGGTCTTGTACCCACGATATTTTGAGATGTTCTTGTCCTACGATTTATTGAATAGTCTCAGGAAAGCGGCAGTTACTTAGGATAAGTCCTGTCCTGTCAGCCTCTTTCCATGTCAAGGGAGAGGGGGATACCCAGAGAGCATCCCTCCTGAGAGGCCCAGACAGATGAGGAGCGTCCCAGCTAGTGCGTTGGCCTCAAGAGCAAAACGTTCTAAACAGAGAGCTCTGAGTGACGTGATGGTGGTGTGGTTAGGGCTCTCTTTTACTTTTGAGAGGCTTTCACGCATCTTGTCTCCTAAAGAAAGCAGATGGATGGCTCAGGCTACCCCAGTTCTACCCGTGAAAGAAAATGGCTCTGTCTGGGCCAGAAATGAAATTTTGAGCAAGAGGAAATCTCAGCAAGGAACATCAACAAGATTAAATCCCCGTTAACAGTGGATGACTCTGAGAGGCGGGATGATGGATAATTGCTCTTTCCCAACTTCTTGTTACTTCTGCATGGGAGGCAGAAGTGCTGAGGTTCAGAGCACACGGGCCAGGCACAAACCTGCTGGGTTTTTCCTGGGTCCTCTGTACCTTGGGAAAGTTATTGAGGTTCTCTGTCCCTCAGTTTCCTCATCTGTAATATGAGGAATAATCAACTAGTATCCACCTCAGCAGTAAAGAACTGTCTGCCAATGCAAGAGACATAGGTTTGATCCCTGGGTTGGGAAGATCCCCAGGAGGAGGAAATACCAACCCGCTCAAGTATTCTTGCCTGGGAAATCCACAGATAGAGGAGCCTGGCGGGCTACAGTCCACGAGGTCGCAGAGAGCTGGACACGACTGAGTGACTGAACATGCACACACATCGACCTCGTCGACTTGTGTATTTTTTCCAGGAATTTCATTGTTGGCTCTCCTTAGCATGTTTTTCTTCTCTCTTCCAAGTTAGATTACATCTGATCTACAATGTTGAACACTCATCAGCTATCATCTCTAGAATGGCTTGTAATTGTTTTTTGAGTGATATTCCCCTGGTGCTATAATTTTTAAATCTATTTTATTTATTAGTTTTAAATTAATTTTTATTGGTGCATAGTTGCTTTACAATGTTGTGTTAGTTTCTCCTGTACAGAAAAATGAATCAGCTGTACATCTGTCCACTTGCTTTTGGGCTTCCTTCCAGCTTAGGTCTCCACAACGGATTAAGTAGAGTCCCCTGCGCTATACGGACGTCATCATTAGTGATCTAGTTTATGCATACTGTTAATAGTGTAAATGTGTTGATCCCAACTTTAAATGTATTTATACCTGTTAAGTAGGCTTCCCTGGTGCCTCAGACTGTAAGTCTGCCTTCAATGCTGGAGACCCGGGTTTGACCCTTGGGTGTTTAGATCATGCCTGACATTTACTAAGCTTTCGAGAAAAATTAGCCATTATTAGTAAACTTTACATACATGCAATAAGAGATTTTGAGTGATTTTAAAAAAGCGTATGAAGAGCAAAGCTGCCTGAGTCATAGAAGCTTACAGATGAAGGGTCCAGAAACTCTGCATAAAGACCAGTAGGGATTTGTGAGGATCCAGCTCTGTAGTTTGGGTCTCATTTTTTCATCTCTGTAGCGAGGGGTGAGACTCCCATCACTTTGCCAGCCTGTGCTTCTCAGACTGCCAGGGGTTAGTGCCCCAGAGGGAGAGGGGAGAGCCAGGAGCAAAGGAACCGTTGGACCGGGGCCCTTCTCTCTCTGAAAGCAAAGCAGCTATACTTCTCCCTATCTCTCTCTCTTTTTAAATATCTGATGGGCTTTGAATAAGATTTCATTTTCACAGTGGATCTGTGTTGAGCAGACAACAAGAGTTGAATCCCACAGGACCAGATCCTGAAAAAGCCACCTCCCTGCTTTTCATCCCGGCCTTGACATCTATGATTCCAGAAGCAGCATGGCAATTATCCTTTTCCAGAACAAAGTTCACTTCCAATGATCATAGCATGGGATTCTTGGAAGCTTATTTCTTCTAATGAGCCCCGCTCTGCTTTCTGGAACTCTTTAACGGTGGTTGAGTGAGTCCCTCTGCCTGTCCAGGACAGGATGTGGTTAGAGTGCTATCGTGCAGAGGATGGTTCATGCCAGGGACGCCGCTGCTCTGAGAATCAGAGGTGACTGGTGAGCATCGGCTTGCGACAGCAGAACTGACCTGTCCTCGGTTGCATTCAGTTCCCAGGTGATCTCCCTTCAGGGCTCTTGACCTTGGCCATGGGCCATATGCCGTTAGGAACCAGCCTTTTACAGTCTCTGTAAGCACTGCCTGGAATCGTATGAGCACCTTCTAGAGGTTGTGGGACCCTCTTTAAAACCCAGATGCTGGAGATCAGCCTCACCGACATTCAGAGCCAGGGGTGTGGTTCCTGTGGAGTCCATCACGGGACAGGATGGACTGTGACGGACTTCTCATTGCCCTGCAGCGCGTGTTTCAGAAAACCTAAGCCATGGCTGTTACAGTAATGCTCTGATGCAGATCACACCTTGGCATGTGTGAACGACGATGAAAACAGTGCACACGTGGGGCGGACGCTCCCTGTGCTTTTTCTTGGATGCTCTGCTTCTCATGCCAGCTTTTCCCTCCGTGTTCTGCATTTCAAAAATATTTTGTTTTCCTTCCAGATAGTGGGAGTACAAAGGCAGATTTGTTTCATCACTTCAATTGCTAATTCTGCCAGGCTCTTTCTCCCCCGACGAGCAGTGCTCCTCGCAGTGTTATATTGAAGGCTGGCCTTTAGGAGGGTGACAGAGACGCAGGGTCGTATTTACCACGTCTGTGTATGGCTGCAGGGGACATGGCTAGTATCGAAACAAAACAAACCACTTAGAAAGCCAAACAGTGCCTCTGTGAGTAGCTTCTAGGGTAGGCGGGTAGGCTGCGACTGAGCAGGGGAGGGCGCAGACCTGTCTTGGTTCCTTCTTTCTTTCTTCTTTTGTTCCTTCTTTTCTTTCTGTGCTGGGTCTTCCTTGCTGCCTGTGGGCTTTCCCTAGCATGCAGGCCTGTCCTTACTGTGGCTTCTCTTGTTGCAGAGCACAGGCTCTAAGGTACTTGGGCTTCGGTGGTTGCAGCACATGGGTTGAGTTGCCCCATGGCCTGTGGGATCTTTCCAGATCAAGGATTGGACCTGTGTCTCTGGCACTGGCAGGCAGGTTCTTAGCCACTGGACCACCAGGGAAGTCCTTCTATCTTTGTTCTTGACCCCATGTGGGACTTAAGGCCATGTGGCTTTACTTTTCTGAGCCTTCTTTTCCTTCTAAATAGAAACCTGCCCTCTGACGTCTGCCCAGAGATGTCAGTTATCTACAGGATTGACATCACCCATGTCGCAAGTTTTGTTTGCTTCCTTTGTGATAGAAATGTGGAACTGGAAACACCCGCAGAGGCTGCTGCTTAAGAAGAAAGAAGATGGATGGATATGGATGGATGGAGGAGTGGGTGGATGGATGGACTGAGGGATGAATGGGTCAGTGGATGGATGGATGGATGGATGGATGGATGGGGGGATAAATACAGAGACTCTCATCCTATAACCACATCCCACTCAGAAGCCTTCCTGCCCTCCTCCCCAGGCTAGATAGATGCCCTGTTTCCATATCCCTTCTCTTCCTTACACTAATAAACAAGCAGATCCAGTAAAGGGTAGTAGGTACTATCTTCCAGGTGACGTTAGAAGTTTCAGGACAGCTAGGAGAGACCCTGCATACATCTCGACACTGTTCTCCCCATGCCAAACCGTGTCATCTCCTGGCACACGAGGGATGTTCGCTACACATTTTTGAATGAACCATGGAAAGAGCCATGACTAATTACAAGGGTGTGTGGGGGCAAATTTTGCTCGCCTTCCTGTATCCCTCTCACACTGCTGCTCTCTCAGAGTTCCTTGTCTGTCACCAGGGAGCCAGAAGGGAATGCTAAGCTGGAACAGAATTCCTCCTCCCAGTAATGCGTGTGCGCATGCGCACTCTCTCTCTCTCTCTCTCTCTCTCTCTCTCTCTCTCTCTCTCTCTCTCTCTCTCCCTCTCCCTCAAGACATTCAGAGGGAGCATCTGATAGATTTGCTTTAACAGCCTGACCTCGCCTCCTTTTCCAGGTCTTCCATCCTAATTCCTCCTTGTTAGTGAGTCCGTCTTCTGGGGCTGCATATTCCTCCAGGACCTCTTCTTTCTCTCTGGGCCCCAAGGGCCGTGGCCTCTAGAAGAGCTCTGCCTTTCTCTCTCTCTCAGCCTTTGTGTTCAGTTCAGTCGCTCAGTTGTGTCCAACTCTGCGACCCTGTAGACACTCGTTATCA
Organism: Madoqua kirkii; assembly: GCA_006408675.1. NCBI lineage: Eukaryota > Metazoa > Chordata > Mammalia > Artiodactyla > Bovidae > Madoqua > Madoqua kirkii. The sequence continues at coordinate 10,907 of SJYC01083470.1, read as the reverse complement.
TCATCTGAGTCCTTGGATCCTGATATTTTGCTGGGATTTGAAGACCAGTGGCAGAGGCTGGTGAGGGCTTCCACATGCAGAAACGGGGTGCCTGGCAGCTTCGGCGGTGGCTCTGTTTAATTCCAGGCCTTAGGGACACTCACTGTGCTCAGCACAGCCCCAGGGGGGTGGCAGAAGCCGCTGGCTTTCCTGGGCTTTAGTGTTCTCATCTGTAAAGCAACTGTAAAGACACCCCCTTCAACTATAGATGTCTGTGATTTAAAATAGAATGTTCTCCTCCCTGTGAAAATACAGAAGGGCTCTCTGGCATGTGGGCATACGCATGGAGGGAGGGATTTAGGTCAGGTTAGGCCTAGGTGGAATGGTGGAGATTTCAGATGAGCTTGTAGTGCAGGGTCTCTGGGGTCAGACCCTGGAACTGGTAAGTGGTCACCAAGTACTGTGGCCAGTGCTCTGCTCGGATGGTCTCATTCAGTCCTCACCCCTGCCCCTCCGCCACCCCAAATAAGTACTATTAGATCTCCATTTTATAGATGAGGACTGAGGCTTGAAGAATTAAGAAACTGACTAAGATGCTCGCATGGTCCTGCCGAATTTTAAAAGCAGACCATGAGGCTTGCTCCGCTGTGCTGCCCCCTGCAGGTAAGTGCATGCCATGCAGCTCTGTGCAGGGAGGTTTTCAGGTTACAGGGGGAGCTTCCCACCTCCCTCGCATTCCTTGCAGAGGGAGTGCAGACTGAATGTCCTGCACAACAATTTCCCATCCTGCAAAAAAGATAATGTTTTAAGTGTTTGCAGTCATGCCTGCCATTGTTCTGGAGAGTGCAGCAGGGGCTTGAAGCATCAGAACCCATACGGGGTTCTATTAGCAATCTCTTGTTGACTTTGTAAAAATCAATGGCAAGAAAATATCAGGAGACTCTGCCCTGTGTATTGGATGAGGGTGACTGGGTACCCTTCCCCATTCCCCTGAGACCATCTCTCTTTTCCAGTCCAAAACTTCTCAAACATTATATATGCCAGAAAGGCAAGGAGATCTTGGTAAAATATAGAATCTGGTTCAGCAGGTCTGGGGTGAGGCTAACTGAATTTCTAGCTGTTAGTCTGAATTTCTAACAACCCTCCAGGAAGTTGCCGATACTGCTGGCCCAAGGTCTCCACTTGGAGCAGAGAGGGCCCAGGGGTCCCAGGATGGCCGTGTCAGAATGATCTGGAGTCCTCAGTAAGCAGCTCCCTGGGACCTTCGTGAGAGAGTGCCAGTGAGCAGGTCTAGGATGGGATCCCGGCAGCTGCAGGTGCTCCCGGGACTGCCCTGTGAGGAGCACTGCCCAACTCAGTGGTTCTTAGCCTCTGTGGTCATTGGAGTTCCTAGGGGCTGAGGCCACTTGCGGAAAGATTGGTCCATGGGCCTGGGGTGAGGGGCAAAGAGCCTTCTTGGGTCTTAACTCCCCAGGTGGGTCTTACCCTCTGACTCGCACTCAGGTTCGGGACTTACTTGTCGTCAGTCTCCCTGGCCCCAAACTCTTATCTCCAGCTAGAGTCCTGCCAGCCCCTGCTCTGTCTTTCTCCTTCATGTGTTTCTCTGGCCCTCTGCCATCTAACTTTTGCATCTGCTACAGTAAGGAAACTGCTCTGGGAAGGTCACCAGGAATCTCCTAGTTGTCAGATCTGGCAGGTGTCAATATCCGACCTGACCGGACCTCGAGCAGCATTCAGCATCCTTGACCTCATCCTCTTCTTCCCTCCTTTGCTCTCCGTGGTTCCACTCCTATCTCCTCCCTCACAGAGACCCTGCTGGATCTGCCCCTCTGCATTATCATTCTCCCAGACATGATCCTATCCTTTCCATGTAATACATCCTCCCTTGGTGATCTCATCCACTCCCATAAACTAGTGATGCCTGAATACTAATCTCCTAAACGGTCTTCCTAAACCACACATCAGGTCACGTTACTTCTCTCTGAGTTAAGACCGGAGGCAGAGGATTCCGGCACCATCAGCCTGGGCTCAGACCCTGGCTCTGCCACTTGGCAGCCAAGGAACCTTGTACAGGTTATTGAGCTTCCTTAGCTGCAGTTTCCTCATCTGGAGGCAGGGATGAAGGGCCTTGTGTAGGTGGGGTGACGAGTTACACAGTGAGTACTCACAGACGCCACTTTGAGCTTATTTTGTGTGCTAAGTCACTTAGGGCTTCCCTGGTGGCTCAGAGGTTAAAGCATCTGCCTCTGATGCGGGAGACCCGTGTTCAGTCCCTGGGTCAGGAAGATCCCCTGGAGAATGAAATGGTAACCCACTCCGGTATTCTCGCCTAGAGAATCCCATGGACAGAGAAGCCTGGTAGGCTACGGTCCACGGGGTCGCAAAGAGTCGGACACAAAGTCACTTTAATCATGTCTGACTCTTTGTGACCTCCGTGGACTGTAACCTGTCAGGCTTCTCTGTCCACGGGATTTTCCAGGCAAAAATACTGGAATGGGTTGCCATTTCCTCTTCTAGGGGTTCTGCCCATAAAGTCACTTAATCATGTCTGACTCTTTGTGACCTCCGTGGACTGTAACCTGTCAGGCTTCTCTGTCCACGGGGTTTTCCAGGCAAAAATACTGGAATGGGTTGCCATTTCCTCTTCTAGGGGTTCTGCCCAGTCCAGGGACTGAACCAGCGTCTTAGTTCTCCTGCACTCGCAGGCAGGGTCTTTACCACTAGCGCCACCCGGGAAGCCTCGAGTTTATTTTAATCGTTAATAATAAGGAATGTGAATACCAGCAGCCCTCTAGCAGCTCTCAGGTCATGCGTAGAATCAAATGAGACTCCGAAGTGTCTCTGGCCTGACCCTCCTTCCTCCCGCCCTCCTCCCCACTCCCAGGCTCACACCCCAGTGCCTTTGCACGTGCTCTTTCCCCTCTACGTCTCGACATAAGGCACAGCCTTGGGCCCCCGTGGAGCTCCCCTGGGAGCGAAGGGCCATGTCCTCCTTTGTGCTTCTGCTCAGTCTCAGGGGTTCTTCTGACGCCTGAGTCCTGCTGTACCGACTTGACTTGCTTTTATGTCTGGGTTCTCATCAGACTCTTCCCATCACGGCTGCCTCCCTGGCACTGGGTATGACCAGCATGCTCTGTGGACTGTGATGCTCACTGTGGAATGAATCAGTGTTTGAGTGACCGTGACATCTACAGCAGGCCTGTTGGCGTGGAGGGCAAACCCTCAGAATGTACGAGATGGTCTTACCTCGTTATGGACAGAAACTTAGGGGTCATTCTTGGGGCCTCTCTTTTATTGGCTGCCCCCTTTCCCTCATCTACTCCATCAGTGAGCCTGGGCATCTCTGCCTCTGAAGCAGTGGATCTCAGCCAGGGGTGATGTTGACCCCCGGGGTCAATGTCTGAGGGTGTTTTTGTTTGTCATAACTGGAGGTGCTTCTGGCAGTTGGTGGGTGGAGAGCATGAATGCTCTGAAACATCCTCCAGTTCATGGGACAGCCCTCCTTCCAAAGAATTGTCCAGCACCAATGTCAAGAGTGCCGAGGTGGAGACATCCTGGTCAGAGGGTTCTGGGTCCGCTCACCATCTTACCCACTCCCACAATGTGGGCTCCCACCTTGGATGGTCTCCCTGCCTTTTCCTCCACGCCCTCCATCCCCTCTCCACTAGGCAGCTGGGTGATTTTTCAGAGATACACCAGGGATGTCTGTGGCGGCACAGTGGTTAAGAATCCTCCTGCCAATGCAGGGGTCACAGGTTTGGTCCCTCATCCCGAAAGATTTCACTCACTGCGGAGCATCTAAAGCATGTACGCCTCAACTACTGAAACCACGTGCCTAGAGCCCGTTCTCTGTAACATGAGAAGCCACCACATCAAAGAGTGGCTTCCGCTCACTACAGTTAGAGAAAGCCCGCACACAGCAACAAAGACCCTGCGCGACCAAAAAGAAATGATTTTGTTTAAATTACATCAGATAAAAATCACTCCTTGTAACGCTTCCCATCACACTTGGACTCAAGCCCCGACTCCTTAGCCGGGCTGAGGGAGCCTCCCCTGATGAGGCTTCTGCTTTCTCCTCCTCGGCACCACCTCCTCCTCCACCACCGTGGCACTCTGCTCCAGCCGACCCTGCCAGTCTTCTTCCTCTTCCAGGTTCTTTCCAGTCTTTGGTGTGACCTTGAGGTGTTTTCTCTGACTGGGTTGTGCTCCCCCATCCCTGCTCCCTTGGCTTCTTCTTGTCATTGAGATTTCACCGCAGCTGCTGCCGCCTCAAATATTAATCCCTGATGACCCCAACTACCCACACAGTCACTGCTATCCCATTGTCTTGCATCTCCACGTAGCAGTTAGCACCGTCTGCTTTTGCATGTTGGTTTGTTAGAGCTCCCCTGCCTTGTGCAGGGCTGTGTCCACCCCTGCTTAGAACAGTGCCTGGCACATGATTAGTTATCAATTAACTATGATGGAAGTAGAAGTAATAGTCGTAGCTTGTATAAAGGAGCCTGAAAGCTGTTCTACGGGATTTGCATTGAATACCCATGTTATCTCCTTTTTATAGGGGAGGAAACTGTTGTTGTTCGTTCGTGTCCAGCTCTTTGCGACCCCATGGACTGCAGCATGCCAGGTTTCCCTGTCCTTCACTATCTCCTGGAGTTTGCTCAGACTCATGTCCTTTGAGTCGATGATGCCATCCAACCATCTCATCCTCTGTTGCCTCCTCCTCTTGCCCTCAATCTTTCCCAGCATCCAGGTCTTTTCCAATGAGTCAGCTCTTCACAGGCCAAAGGATTGAGGCCCCAGAAATTTATGTAACTTGTCAACAGATTCTGTAGCTAGAGAGTGGCAGAGTTGGGATTTGAACCTAAGGAATCTGATTCCCAGATCTTAATCACTTTTCATCACTCCACAAGACTGCTTGGTGAAGAAAGAAATGAATGCAGAATATGGATGATGCATTCACGCGCATTCTTCCTGAGTGAGTGATAGCAGGGTAGTCTTTGCAGGACTGAGATTTTGTTTAATTTGGCTTCAAATTTTGTGACTCTCTCTCATTTTGTGAATGATTCCCTAATGTCTGGGTTATTAGGAAAGAGCACCCAAAATCTCTGTTGCTCATAATCATACAATACTCTATGAATGCATTCTGGCTACTGAACTCAACTACTGAACTCAACCTTCTTTTCTTCTGCTTTCCCCTATAACATCCCATTTTCCTCATTTTTAACTGATTTTCTTTCCTAAGCCAACTCAATTTAAGAATTGAGATGGAGCAAAAGCAAACAATAAGAGATATCACTTTGCTGACACAGGCCCATATAGTCAAAGCTATGGTTTTCTCAATGGTCATGTGCAGATGTGAGAGTTGGACCATAAAGAAGGCTGAGTGCCAAAGAATTGATGCTTTTGAATTATGGTGCTGGAGAAGACTCTGGAGAGTCCCTTGGACTGCAGGAAGATCAAATCAGTCAATCCCGGAGGAAATCAACCCTGAATACTCATTGGAAGGACTGATGCTGAAGCTGGGTTTCCAATACTTTGGCCACTCGATGCAAAGAACCAACTCATTGGAAAAGACCCTGATGCTGGGAAAGATTAAGGGCAGGAGGAGAAGGGGACGAGGATGAGATGGTTGGATGGCATCATCGACTCAATGGACATGAATCTGAGCAAACTCCGGGAGATAGAGAAGGACAAGAAAGCTTGCATGCTGCAGTCCTTGGAGTTGCAGAGTCAGACATGACTTAGCAACTGAACAACACAGAAGCAAACAGGTATATACAGAAAGTGTGCCCCTGGGTAAATTGCTGAGTCTCTCTGATTCTCAGGGTTCTCAGCATAGAGTTGGTAGTCATCCCTGCCTCGTTGTTTTTTGGTAGAGTGGGCATGGAGTAAAGTCCATGAAAGCCCAAAGCACATAGGAAGCGTTTACGGTTATTTTCTTATCTTTCTTCACTTACCGTGTGCCTGATGCACTCTCGCCCAGTGGAGGCGAAGGAAGGCACTGCGTGGTTTACTGTGTCTTCTCAAGTCACTCCTATCCGCTGGTGGGCTCCGTTACAGAGGCCCACAGCAAATGACAGACTGTCATCTTGTCCAGTTTTGGGTGACTGTTTCCACCAGAGTAAATTGGTTTTTGAACAGCAGAGATATGGGGTCTAGTAAGTAGAAAAGACTTCACGACTCTGCAGTGTGCTTGTGTATAAAGTCGAGCTTGACAAATAGAAAGCATTTACTGGGAAGAAAACGAGTCAGGTTCCCAGGAACTTTCTGTCACTATGGCAACAGAGTATTTAGCCAGTCCTGCTTTGGCCAGTGTATACTGTAATAGTGAGGAATGTCAGCTGTTATGTCTCGATTGCTTATTAGTGCATAAAGTACCCCAGTTTACATACTAATTGTTGCTGGAGAAAAGAACCCTATTTTAAAATAGTCACTCATTTCTTGGTACTAAGCCTCTTTGGAGCTTTAGCAAAAAAACAATAATTAGAGTAATGAAATCTCTTAGCCTTACTGGTGCTGGGCAACTTCTCATTTATCTGACAACTACACTATAAGGTCATCATCCTGGTCTACAGATGAGGGAGTTCAAGTCTAAGGGTAGTTAGGTAATGCCCAAGTTCTGGGAAGCTGGTGAAACCAGGATGTGGCTCTGGGTCTGATTCCTGATTCTTTCTCCTTTACCATTAATCTAGGCTTATTCATTTCTTTAAACCAGAAGAGGCAAAAATACAAGAGTATTGACCTTTCCCTAGTACAGGATTCTTCCACCCCAAAACTATTGATGTTTGAGGGCCAAATAATAATTTACTGGAGTTTCCCAGATGGTGCTAGTGGTAAAGAATCCACCTGCCAATACAGGAGACCCAAGAGATGTGGGTTCAATCCCTGGGTTAGGAAGATGCCCTGGAATAGGAAGTGGTACCCACTCCAATATTCTTGCCTGGAAAACTCCATGGGCAGAGGAGCCTGGTGGGCTAACAAGTCCATGGGGTCATGAAGTCGGACACAACCGACTGAGCACACATTTATTTGTTGGAGGTGGCAGAGCTGTCCTGTGCATTTTATTAGTAGGATATTTAGCAGCATCCCTGGTCTGCCCACTAGATAGATACCTGTGGTCTCACCCCCGCCACCTCCCCAGTATCGCCACATGTTGCCTGGGGAGCCAAGTGGAAGAACCAGGGAGAATTTAACCAACATCGTGTCTTCCTGGAAAGCAGCAGCCCTTCCATCTCTCAGGCCACCAGCCTCCCAGATTTCAGGAGTTCCTGGGAAGTTTTGTTTCTGTGTTTAGTGAACTCAGAGAGCTGTGGCACTCATTGCCAAGATCTAATTTTAGAACATTTTCATCACCCTCCAAAGAAACCTTCTGTTACTGATTTCTGATTCATTCCAGTGTGACTGGACAGCGCACGTGGTCTGATTTCATTCCTCTCTGGGGTCTGTTCTGTGGCCCCAGGGGTTTCCTGGGCGACATTTTGTGCGCCCCTGAGAAGAGCGTGTTCTGTGTGGTCGCCTGGAGAATTCTGTGGAAAGGCGTGAGGTCTGGTTGCCTCTCAGTGGCGTCCGTCCCTCCTGTCTCCTCCCGGACCCGCAGCCTCACTACTCTGTCCATCACTGAATGGAGAGCTGAAGTCTCTGCCTCGCATTATTCAAGCGTGTTTCTCCTTTCAGCTCTGTTGGTTTTGCTTCGTGTATTTTCTGCCTCTGTTTTGGTGCATATATTATGTCTTTCTGATTTCTTTGTCTTTAAGAATACTTTTTATCTTGAATCCTATTTATTTGTCTGAGATGAGTATAGTCACTCCAGCTGTCTTGATTTGGGGTATATTAAAAAAAAAAAAAAGCCTGCTGGGTTAATCTAATGTGCAGTCAGGATTGGGTGTCCTTGCTCTTGGAAGATAAATAAGAAGCTGAAGATTGATGTTCTGTCTTTAAAGTCAGCCCAGGGCTACCAGGAGATAATATCCATGGGATTATGTGATTCCTGTGACTGGTGTTGAAAGCATCATAGAAACCTCTGGATGCCTCAGTGAAAACCTTTCCTGGAGCAAAATTTGGGGTGGGTTAAGTACTGTTATTTTGGAAACAGTTGCTTTCAGGTTAACCCATGACAGACAGAGAATGTTCTCTTGCTCAGCCTTTCAGAGGAGCCAGAGGCCACCTCCCTGTCTGTGCCCTGTTTTTTTTTTGTTTTGTTTTGTTTGTTTGTTTGTTTTAATTTTTGACCATGCCACTTGGTTTGTAGGATCTTAGTTTCCCCACCAGGGATCGAGCCCACTCCTGCTGTGTTGGAAACCTGGAGTCTTAACCACTAGACCACCAGGGAAGGCCCCAGTATGTGCCCTGTTGACACCGCCCAACAAAGGATTACACCTGCGGTGCCTGAGTGAAGGCCCTGTCTGTGGGTGTCACACCACATTTAACCGTCACATCATAGACCTTTCTGTGGGCCTCCTTGTAGGCATTATTGCAACAGTTAAGGAGACAAGACTCTGAGTTCCAGAATTACTTAGTAATTGTTGTTCAGTTACTAAGTCGTGCCCAATTCTTTGCAATCCCATGGACTGCAGCACTCCAGGCTTCCCTGTCCATCACCAGCTCCTGGAGTTTGCTCAAGTTTATGTCCATTGAGTCGGTGATCCCATCTAACCATCTCATCCTCTGTCGCCCCTTTCTCCTTTTGCCGTCAATCTTTCTCAGAATCAGGGTCTTTTCCAATGAGTCGGCTCTTCACATCAGGTAGCCAAAGTATTGGAGCTTCAGCTTTAGCATTAGACCTTCCAGCAAATATTCAGGGTTGATTTCCTTTAGGATGGCCTGATTTGACCTCCTTATAGTGGATGTATGGGGAGGAGCAAGTCAGAGGGGCTGTCGGACACTGACTTCTGGAAAGCTAATGAGTGATAAGCTTTCTCTTCACAAATCTGGGGGTAAAGACTATGCACAGCAATGAGGGGCTTTTAAAAAGGGAAACTTCACAGTTTCTCAGGGGTCCTGAGGGCAGGCGAGGATGAAGGCTCTCAAAATAAAACCTTCTTTTGGCAAAGATGACTGTCACTGCCCAGCAAGATGGAAGGTGATGGAGAACAGACTCTTCTTTATTCATTGTTATTCAGTTTTTAATCAAAACTGTCTTTGATTCTCACATCCCGTCACCTTTTTTTTTTTTTTTTGAAGTCTTCTTTTTAAGGTGAAAAGAAGTATCCATTCCTACATCTGTTCTTAATCTCAGGGACTCTGATCACTGTCAGGAATTTGTTCCTCTAAGCATTGAAAAGCCTCTGGAGGCTGTTATCTGACCCACATTTAGTTAGCATCATTTTTGAGCTGTTTTTTCCTCTCAAGGTTTGTCTGTAGAAGAATCAGTTGGGGATGTCTTGGTTTCCTGCTTATAGTCCCTGGAATTTGCATTCCAGCACCTTCCACACAAACATGTTTATATACATATGTATGTGCATTATTAGTAGCCAAAATAAGTAACCTGATAGAACCTTTAGGTTATAAACTAATGTCCTGATCCCAAACGTGCTAACTTCTTTTTTGCCTCTTTACTGTCATTTTAAATAATAAGATTATTCAAAGGGCAGTGGCAGGCAATTAGAATTCCCTCATCATTTAGTGCTTTTTTCCCCCTAAAAGCCCAAAGAACATTATAGACTTGGCTCTCTTCAGTTCCTCCAGGGCCCTTTGAGAGTGGGGAGGATATGTCCTTGACTTACAGAGCCTCGTAATATTCTTGAGAGTCCATAAAAATTTTCTTTATAAAAAGCAAATCTGACACTTCACTTTTTTTCATAGAAATGTCCTCTTGCTCCCAGAATAGGTGTCCAAACTCCTCCCTGTGTCTCTCAGCCTTCCCTTCTGCCGTATTCTGTCTTCTGGATACCCTGGCTTCTCCCAGATGTCGCTATAAACCACAGCCTGTCTCAGTTCACATCATTTATTTCGCCTAGAGTGCCTTCCCCTCTTCTTTTTCACCCACACACTTCTCCTGATCGTTCGTGTTGTTGTTCAGTTGCTAAGCCATGTCCGACTGTTTGCAACCCCATGGACTATAGCACCACAGGCTCCTCTGTCCTCCCCTGTCTCCCAGAGCTTGCAGATTCATGTCTGTTGAGTCCATGATGCTGTCTAACCATCTCATACCCACATGTGATTCTTCATACCCAAATGAAATAGCGCTGCGTATACCATGCCCCCTGGTCCCCAAGGGTGCGTGGGTTGTGTTCCTTTTCTAAATTTGTCTTATACTCCGGCCGTCCCCCACGTACTTTTTTTCTTAAAGTATAGTTGATGCAAAGTGCCTCAGGTGTGCAGCAAAGTGATTCAGTTAAACATCCATATGCGTTATACTCTTTTTCAGATTCTTTTTCCTTATCAGATTCCTGCTACATGTCTCATTAGGTTATCACAAGATATTGAATATAGTTCCCTGTGCTGTATTCCCTTATTTATTTTCTATGTAGTAGTATGTATCCATCACCCACGTATTGATTGAGAATGCACTGCTGGGCAGAAGTGTTTGAAACTAATAGTAATAATTATAGTAATAGCAATTGCTAATGCTGTGTGATAATGCTCTACAATACTGTCTAACACTAAGTACTACATGCTACTGTATTTTATAGTGTAATATCAAATAATAGCTAATATGTAATATAAATGATAGTAGCTAATAGAATATGAACTATCATAACTAATAGCATGTTCCAGACAAAGTTCTAAGCAATTACTGTCTTGTCTCATTTAATTCCCTTAGCAGCCCAGCAAGGGAGGAACTGTTCATATCTCTGTTTCCTGATAAGGAAGTGGAGGCAAAGAGAGGTGAAATATTTTCAATATATCACATCGCAGTCCCACAGCACTTGATTCAGTATTTGAACCCAGGCAGGCTGACATGCAACCCTGCATTAACTGTGTATTAG